>JAMKCH010007000.1:0-61715 GCA_023653785.1 Ophioderma brevispina
AATTGCTTCTTTGGCGCAACAGACGCCAGTTGCTGCAAGACGCACGTTGCGGACGCAAGTAACTGCTCATTGGACCTCAAGAGTATGTTTCCCTATGTGTCATACTGTCCGATCACCTGAGTGGTAGTGTGTCAATTCACAAGACCACTTGCCTTACCTCCATCCATCTAGAACCCAAGCCGGGTGATAGTCCTCCCCTTCATATGCTTTAACCTTGCTGTGAAAAAAGTCGTCAAGTAGTATATTGATCAGATCACCTACCAGAAAAATCGACCTTTGAACAGACAGCTTTGCTTTTGATCAACTGATGCTAAGGTCCATGTTCCGATCACTAACAGCTTCGTCCTAGGGACCCAGATTTTACCGGAAGTGGTTTGAAAACTTTGGTTCCGAGAGACAGCTACTATTTTGCTCATTTTAGCAGAGAAATCTTTGTGCTAAAGAATGTTTGGTTTGGATGTTATAAGCAAAAATATGCCGACCAATATTTTACCAGTACCAAGATTTTACCACAGTACTCCAATTACAAATAACGTTTTAACCTCACTTAAAAAAAACCGCGTTGAAATATTTTTTCGGCGCGAAACTTCCGATGGGGGGGGGTTCTTCGGTTGAAGCCCATTCTATCAAGATGAAACAATTTCTAGACTTAACATCGGAATCATTACACTTTAAACTTCTGAGTCCACCGTTTTCGGGCAACCCTTTAACTCTACATGAGTTAACCTTTTTTAATAATTTCGTTAACTTTGTCGTGATTTGAAAGTAATTATAGTCCGGCGGGAACCACAGTCGGGTCCATAGACGACAACGGATATATGAGCGTGAAACTAATGTTGCGTGAAGAGGTCAAAACTGATCGAGGGCCCTATCTTTACGGTTGTAGCCGGACTATGAGTACGGCGGACTATAATTTCTTTACACAGGGTTATTAGAAGCGGAGGAGAGGAACCGGAAAGAGTAAGAGTACCAGAAAAAAAAACAACCTGCGAGGACATGTATGGATCTGAAACCAAACCGCACATGAAATTTGCAGGTTGAACCGTGGTTCGAACCTGGGCGACTACATCGTGCAAAGCGCGGAAGACCCGCAGAGCGACCCGACCCCCTACACTACTTTGACGCGCAATTTTTGTATTATTTTAGATTAGCGATTTCAATGGAAACATTGGAGTCGGCTGGAGTTCGATTTTACGAGTAAGTATTGGTTAACGTTCGGGCCCTATAGCCGCTTGTATAAAATTAGAAGTGGACCCCCACCCCCATGGGACTTTCGGTTGAAATGGGGAAAATGTGACAAAAAAAAAAAAATATATGGTGTCTTTGGGTTGAATACATGCTGAAAATGGGGGGCTTACATAACGAGTCACCTCCAAAGTGGGAGGCCTGTTTGCAAAAAACGACCGGGGTGCGAAATACCCGGGCATTCGGAAGAGGAGAAGGGAAGTGGTGGTGGGTGTTTACCGTATGTGTGCTGATGGGTCGGTTGCGGTGTGAAATCCTACGGTAACTGTTCGTTTTCGTTTAGGAGGTGTCGGTTTACAGTCTTTTTGGAACCTTTTTGTTCACTTCCCCATGTTTGTCTAGTATGTTTTAAATTGTACATATATTTTGCAGGGAACTAGAGATTTGAGATTTGAGTGGAAAAAATAAACGTTCTTGTTGATGGGTAGTGCACGTGTTTCAAGGCATTATTTTTAGTGATGTTAATGGGACAATACTACAATTGGAAATGAAAACTCATTGTTAAACCTCGGGGCTTTGGCATTTTGGGGAAACAAGCTTGTATGTAATAAATAGAGATCGATGAATAGGATATGATAAAGCCAAATGCCACCCCACATAAACCCTATGAAGACGAGTTCCCGCATCCGTTTAGCAAGGTAGCCGACGAATTCGGAAAAAAAGTATACGTTTACTCGATGCATTGGTAAACATGTGGCTCCCATTGTAAACTTTGAGGTCCCCTTTATTGGATTAGGAGGGGCAAAACGGGTAGGTTTAGTGTTAGGGTTGGAGTTATATAGGGTTCAGATTATTGGTGAAGGATTGAGTAGGGTAAGGATTAGTTTTATGGATAGAGTAGGGGATTTTAACTTGACATGGGGGGTTATGTAATTCCAAACACATCTTTCAAATCTCGGCACCCTCTTGTAAATAATGAAGGAGCTGAGTTAAAGAGACACTGGCACATTTGAAAAATAGTGCGCCCTCACGATTTTTCAAAATCGATATTTTTGCATGGTGTAAAGCTTTATATACACAAAAAGCCCTCGCCCGAAATAATTAAGGACTGAAAATCAGCTTCCTTATGGGTAAACGGAACGATTTGTAATTTAGCGGCGCCGGCGACGCGAAATTAGAAGCAGACGACGACAAAATGGCGTTTAAACACAAGTAAACACGACGCCGTATGCATGTTTCTCACGATCTATGTATACGGTTAGACCGCGTCTATAACCTTTGTGGTTTTAATATCTAGCTAAGTACCAGTCAAGAAATATTCATATACACATTGTTGATTAAAGTTATGGAAACTAAAAATGGGCCGATACAAATTACCTGGATGTATTTATCCTTCATATCAATGTCCCTATTGTTTTGGGGTAGTATTTTTCATGTGTAAAAATATATTTGTTCTTCCAATGGCCGAGATTATCATTTGAGAGCAAAGTTGAAGAAAGATTTCATATTTGTGAAAGTCCCAGTGCCGCGTTAAGGTCATTTCAGGTCATCCTGTGCCGTAAACCAATTGGAATAAGAAACTTAGTAAATCCAACACAACCCCGCACGCTCAATTAAGGAGGTACCATTGTGCCGAATACTGGCTAAACCCCATTGTTTCGGCAAGTGACCCTGACGTTCGGCAGGGTAATGAGGTAGCCCGCATTTTCGGCATGAATTCTTGCCGAAATACCATGCGTTTCGGCAGATATCCCTGCCGTACGGCAAGGTCATCTCATAGCCCGAAATTTCGGCGCAGTAGCCCCTTGGGCGCTAGCCTCACTGAGAGACCGGTGTGAAAGCATATATGGTCCGCCTGGAGCCACACACGATAACGGAATAAAGCGTGAAACTAACGTTGCATGGAAAGTCAACTGAATTGAGTTCCCTATTCTTTACCGTTGTAGCCGGACTATGAGTACGGCGGACTGTAATTACTTCTACACTGGTCGAGTGCAGATCCGTCGGAACCATGTATTCAATACGGAATATAGCCCAACGTGTTCCGATGGATCTGCAGTCGAATATTTTGCTGATTGTTGTGATATGTTATGTTAATTCCTTAAAATTAGCATATATCTCTCGTATAAATAGTATACGGCTATTTTAGCTCTAATCCCCCCCCCCCCGGGGGGGGGGGGCACTCATGTGTAAATGTTGTAAGCACGCGCGTGAATTGACTTTCAAAAATGACCCTAAGCTAGGATGCCAAAACGTCTTCAAACCGACCCTAAACAAGGATTTTACCCAAACAAAGATACCCTAAGCGAGGACTCGGATGAAATATATACTCAAAACAAGGATTGATAATGCTCAAACACCCTAAGTGAGGACTTGATATGGAATATATCCCCTAAACAAGGATTGACATTGCAACTGGACCAGGGGTAGCGCAAGGTTTTAAAACAAGGGGTCCAGTGGACGCCTAGCTTAGCAATTATGACATTATTGGAGCCGAAAAAAGGGAAATCATCCAGAAACCATCCAGGAATCACCCAAAGTGTTCACTTTTGTTTAAAAATCATTATTATCACCATTTTAAACCAAAGTAGCTGAATCGGGGTCCAGGCAATGCTCATCAACCATTGAAACACATTGGAGCCGAAATAACCGGGAATCATCCAGAAACCATCCAGGAATCATCCAAAGTGTCCATTTTTCTTTTAAAATCTTTACTTTGACCATTTTGGAAAGAGATAGCTGATTTGGGTTCTAGGCAATGCTCAACAACCATTGATACACAGAGGAGCTAAAAACACCTGAAACCATCCAGAAACTAGCTGTCAACCATCCAAAGTGTTCACTTTTCTTTAAAAATATAATTTTGACCATTTTAAACCAAAAAGATAAATTGAGGTCCAGGCAATGCTCATCAATCATATTGATTCACAAAAGAGCCGAAAACGCCGAGCACCATCCAGAAATCGTCTAGGAAACCATCCAAGGTACTCCACTTTTGTTTTGAAATCATTATTGACCATTTTGGACCAAAATAGCCAAATCGGGGTTCAGGCAATTCTTAATAGCCACTGAAATAGAAAGGAACCGAAAAAACCGGAAACCACTCAAAAACATCCTGTGACCCATACAAAGTCATTATTTTGATCATTTTGAACCAAAATAGCTGATTTTGGTGTCCAGGCCCAATGCTCATCAACTATTGAAACCCCAACAAGCCGAACACCAGGAACCATCCAAAGTACCAACTTTTGTTTACAAATCATTATTTTAACCATTTATATTTTGACCAAAATAGCCGATTACGAAATCATTGCTTTAATTGAAGTAGGAAATTTTTTAAATGTGGATTTATAATTGAGCATCATTTTACTACTGATTACCATTGTTTTATTACATTTATGTTTTATGTTAATATGACCCGCTGAATTAATTAGTAACGCAATAGCCAATAACAAAATCCGAAATCGGGGAAAGTAAGTGAGCTCACTAAACCCCGCCCAAGTTGTGATACACGCCTTTCTTCCGCAGGCTCCGGGTTACGCAAATGGAAAAGTCCCAGGAAAAGTGACGATGGCCTAGGTATATCCAGGGATATATCGGCGATAAAGATTGCTTTATGATGAATCTTTGATATCAAACCGAGCTTTTCATTATGGCAATTATTCTGGAGTTAGTACAAAAGTGAAAAACGAACGTTAATGTTTTAAAATTACGAGCACTATACTATCTTGCGACAATTTTAACGCTCGATGTAGTTATCGACGGACGCACTATTAAACTCATCTGTTACTTCCGGGTATAAATAGAAGGCAGACTGTACAGATCTCGGCTCCGAAAACCGTAAAGATGGCACAAAATAAGGACGACAAAAATGGTTTGTAAAATCGCTGTATTATGCCAATAAGTAATGAATATATCACCACTAGTTTGATCATTTTAACAAGTGCCCTAAACGAGGATAGTCCTATTAAAAACACCCTTTCTTCTGCTAAATCAGCTATTTTGAGACCCTAAACGCGGATCGTTTTGCCTTTCAAAAGCACCCTAAATCCGCGTTTTCTTTCACGCTGGTGCTTACAAGTATTATTTCGAGTGCCCCCGGGCTCTAATAGCTAAATCTGTGATATATAGTTGCCTGCGCCCCGCCTGATTGCGTACAGCAATACGGTATAGCGTCATCTCGGCTCAGATCAGGTCAACTGCCAATCGTGAGAAGATAGTATGTTTTGAATTCAAAGTATGCTCGCAATCCGATGGATCTGAGGATCGCGAGATTACAATGCTTGCAAGAGAATTTAAATGTCAGTTTGATTTGGAAATTGATTGAGAGCAAATCATTTTATTAAGGGAAGAGCTGTAATTTTAATCATTTATGATGAATTAATCATACCTATGAACTGGAATCAATCATGCATAATTAAGCGATTGCATTTATGACGAGATTCATGCATTAAATGATAAGCAAAAATCATATTGTGTGTGAACTGAGTTTCTCTACCAAGTCTTCTACTTTTTGGCAGGAAAATCACTATACTCAGACCACGTCTCTCCACTTTTCTTTATAACACTGATATTATCCACATCGCATGCATAATTTTATTGTCTTTAAAAGTGCATAAAACGATTGCATGGGATCGTATTTCTTAATTGTTCCTATAAGCCAAACATATTCTCAATTTCAATGAACAAGTTAATGCTCATTGACCCATAAATGAGAAGAAATTATCCTTTTTCTGTCAATTTTGACGTTGCAGTTTCAGTAAACCCTATAGAGAAGGAGAATTAGTCTTGTAGAGAAGAAGCGGATTGCACTGACCTCCATTGGAAACAGCATAATTTGTCAATAGGTTTTACTGCAACTTTTAAATCCCGGGGTGGGTTCGTTCAAGTTGGCATAACTTCAACAATACTCATTCGATCGGCACAAATGAGGTGTTAAAATACGCGTATATAAACACCGCTTCCAATTATATCCCATAATGTATTAATCCGATGTATCGTTTGAACTTAACAAATTTCAGGGGTAGTAGGAGTTATTTTTGGGTGTATTTAGATGATAGATTAATGCCATTTACCTCTACATGTATTGATCCCAAATTTTAGAAGTATATATGTCAGACAGTGGAATTATTTTGTTAGTCTTTGAGGAAAGGCGAACAATTTGAGACCATTTTTTATAGTCAGAGCTATTTACAAATTTGACCTTCATTGATGACATTTTGACGAGTTTTGTCATATCTCCATATCCATACATTGTATGTAGTGCAAACTATATACTTATTTTAATCCTTGTATCAAGACGGACAGTTTGTTTACTTTTTACAGAATTTTTATTTTTGACCCCTGTATTATGGATTTACCCCACGCCTGGGTTCCGTCCACTCATTTTGTCATTGACCTTCAAACAGGACAAATCCACAGAGAAATGGACCTTTGCTCTCCACGGTCACAGAAATGCTTCAGGTGATCCCACTAAATATTGATATCCGCAACCCAACACTATATACTTTATATGGTAATATTTACACGAGGCTCACTAGCTCTTGCGCAAAGTATGTAAAAAGCACGTCATAAAAGTGTATCAGTCGAAGAAACACCAATAAAACGATACATGTATGGTCTCTCTTACTTTGAGCGTTAAAAAATGTGTTTTTGCTATTATGATATATTTTGGTGGTTTTGCCACAAAATTTAAATAACTGATATTACGTTCACTTCAGGAGGCAGCGATCAATAAATCACGCTACTATTACCATGGCAACAACTGCCGTTCTGATTGTACTGATCGATAAGTTACTACAGGTTCGCATCAAAGAAGGGAGTAAATAATCTTGAATAACATTCCTTTTTCAAAAAAATGGACCTTTCAGAATTAATAAATGCAACAATAATAATATTTATTATAATTAATAATATTAATAACAATAATATTAATAATTATACTAAAAGTTGAATAAGGCGAAAAATTAATGATTCATGAGTTTATAATGAGCTCTTTATTATTTAAATTACTAGCCTTTGTTAATCCACCTAATTTGCATAAATTAATATTCATATCCTTTGACGGAATAAAGCGCAAACAAAGGAGGACGCTAAGGCGAACCGAAAATTCCCCCTAACGTCAACTTTCGTGCATAACAAAAGAGAAATTCCCCTTAAACCACTATTAGTATATCCCTAATAATGATAATGATAATGATGATGATGATGATAATAATGATAATGAAAATAATAATGATAATAATAATAACAAACATTTATATGGCGCTCTACAAAGAACACAGCGCCTTACAGAACAATGAATAAATTAAGGGGAGTTTCCTTCACGGAATAAAGCACAGGTTTCCGAATTCATAAGTGTGTCAGAGAAAAAAAAAGTGTGTCAGATGGGTCAGGTTACGGAAACTCCCCAAAAGAAGACAGAGACAAAGCAACTTTCCGGGCAACTTTACATACGGCAGCAGCTTAATCAGCGCCCTATTGCTACATAGTATCCCTAATGTAAGTTTCATCTGTGAAATTTTTTTAAAGAAGCTGATTTCAACTGATTTGGTAGGTATGGGTGTCAACATTTACCAAAAAAAAGTGAGTTACCGTAGGGGGTGGGGAAATTGGTTTTTCGGGAGTCAAAGGTTAATAACAGGGGTCAAATTTTGAAATTGATCCAATCATGTTGAACAGTATACCAAGTTAATAGTTTAATCATAAGGATTCCAAAAAGGTATAGTTTGTACTATCTGCGGCCGAAAGTTTTGGAGTTATAGGCTAAAAACAGCAAAAAATCAATAAAGACGATCATTTTCAGTTGTACGGGGTCAAATTTAAAAATCACTCCGATTTGGACAAAAAATGGTGCAAATTATAGATGGAGCTCATAGGATAAAAATAAGGAATAGTTTTGAGTGTCTTAAAGGCTTACTTACTGAAGTAGGGGGAAACAAGGTCAAGCCCCATTGAATGCAATGGACGTTGACCTTTGGTGCCCCCTACATTGTACATGTGGAACTGTATTTATGTGAAAATTTCATATACAATCTTGCAACCAAGGTTTTTCTAAATCAAAATTGTATGAGGATTCAAAAAATCATGGGTGTCATTTTTTAAAATGTGTTCTTGGATGAATTCTAGGGGGGCAAGGTTTACACTGGTTTATACAGGGGGCAAAATATAAAAGGGGGCAAAATGTGTTTTAAAGTATACCATCATGTTCAGTACCTTTCAAGGATTACAGAAAGGTATAGTTTGTCCTACCTGGGTGCTATAGTATTAAAGTTACAAGGTAAAACGGGTTCAAGGTCACACTGGGGGTAAAATATCATCGGTTTGTTCTAAAAATGGTGCCAAATTGTTCGTCTTACTGTACAGAAGCCGAAAATATAAGGGTCGCGTTGTCAATGACGTTTTGATAATAATTAAGAGGGCAAATATGGCCGTGGTCCACAGGGTCTATGGGAGACCACTAGTTATATCTCTAAAAGTCTCACTTTGAAAGGTGAAACACATAATCTATATACATTTTCTTATTTAGTATGACCCAATGAACGATTTAAAACAAGTTTCAACAAAATCAGACCATTCTATAAATAATGACCTTGAACTTTCTTGAGCCTATTGTACTAAAACAATAGGTCGTAAATATGGCAAACTATACCTTTTTAGAAACCTCATGAGCAGCCGAACAGACTGGTATAAATTTTGAAACAATTTAAACACTTTTATTGTTTACCCCTGTACAAATTTTTCCCCCTTATAAAACACCCAAGAACACATTTTAAAAAATGACACCCATGATTTTCAGATTCTCCATGAAATTCTGTATTGGAAAAACATTGGTGTCAAAATTGTATATGAAAAAAAATAAACCAAAACATCCATTACATTTCCCCATGTACTAATAGCTCCTCTACAGATTAAATCCAGAATTGAGTACCTGGAATAAATCCAGCTAGTAGCCCCACTTAGATTTTGAACCAGGGACCATTGGGTCCAAAGGCAACCAGACTACGTCACTCTCTACAAATAATCGAAAACTGTTAATAAAGTGACATGAATAAAAAATATCGAGACTAGTAGATTATATGTTTTATTAATACTGCAATTAAGGCAATGGATGCCTTCACAGACGTGCGAAGATAAAAAAAAAAAAAAAAAAAAAAAAAAAAAAAAAAAAAAAAAAAAAAAAAAAAAAAAAAAATATTTATATCAAAACTTACTTGGCACGACCGTAAGTTCTCAGCGGCATTCTGAAATGAGTATGAGAAACAATGAAGTAATTAATATATATTTCGACAACTTCGTGGGACACCAATTAAAAAAAAGAGGGAAATGATAATCCTAAACACAAAAGTCATTTTGATACTTTTGTTATTCAATCTTGCATCCTTGGCCGAATGTCACGTGTATATGTACGTACGTAATTACGTATGTATGTACATACACTGGCCATAAGTTTTGCAACACGTAGAAAACGAAATTCATAATCACTTACTGATTTCAAATTATATCATAGATTGGTTACCATACATTACGTATTAAATGCTAAAGTTGTAATTTCATACAGATGTTATACCCCAGATTCCAAGAGGGTGAAAAACTTTGAATTGACTGTTATTTTCCCTAAATATGGCGGATCAAAGGAACTGCAAACGATAACTTAGTGACTGTATTCCAGAAGAAATGCCTTGCCTTGCTGCCTCCGTCACATATGACGATTGGCGACCACTTCTGCACAGTTTATAACTATCTTCCTCCATACAGTTCTGTCTTGAGCAATTCTCTTAGCTTGTATGTACCTGTAGCCTGTCCATTCCTTGATGTTGTCGAACCATTGTTTCTTCTGTCTTCCTCTCTTGCGTTTTCCTTCTACTTTCCCTTCGATGATTTGCAGGGCGAGAGGGCTTCCGCTGCCTCTAACTATGTGACCAAAATAACTAAATTTGAGTTTTTTTACATTACCAAGCAACTGTCTTTTTACACCAAGCTGCTCAAGGATGCTCGCATTTGTTCTCTTCTCTTTCCAGCTTACATTAAGCATGCCCCTCCATAGCCACATTTCTGCTGCCATGATCCTATTTTCATCAGCCTTCAAAAGCGTCCCGCTCTCAGCACCATAGAGGAGCACACTCCAAACCAGAGTTCTGACCAATTTCATTTTGAGACACACATAGAGGTTTCTATCCTTCCACAAGTCACTGAGCTGAATCATTCTTGACTTAGCCATTGCATCCCGAGCTTTGACGTCATTACTACAGTTTGCTGTGGCACTTTTTAGTGAACCTAGGTATTTGAGGCTTTTCACCTGTTCAATTTTTTCATCATCAATCTTGATGTCAAACCCCTCCTCCGGATCTCCTCCAGCAACCATTAGCCTTGTCTTTTTAACATTAAGAGTCAGCTCTGTGCCTGCTGTGTTTACTGCTTCTGTCAGCTCTTTTAGAGCTTTTGATCCCTCAATCAGAGCAGTATCATCTGCATACCTCAGGTTGGATATGGGTATATCCCCAAATGTGATGCCAAAAATAGATATCTCGGCGTCTTCATCCCTTTTCTGTATAGGGTGGACAAAGATATGAGGTGATACAAGCAGCAAGGTCTTGCCAATTTTACAGTTCGAACTCTTCTGTATGTTCACCATTCCATCGTATAGTTGCATTTGGTTATATAGAGGGATTGTAGTAAAGCACCAGAGGTTAGGAAACCCCATCTCAGTCATTGCCAGCAAATACTTTTGCTGTGAACACCGAGTCGAAGGCCTCTGAATCATCTATGAAAATTATAAAAGCTTGCTGGGTTTTTGGCGATTACTTTTCCAGGTGGACTTGCAAGCATACAAGCATGCTCTAGTCCCTCTTCTCAGAAGGAATACAGAAACAGAAACAAATGAAATGCGCTTCAGAATAGCCGCTTGAGGAATTATTAGGGTTACAGGCAGAGTAATTTTTTAGGATCGAATTTCTCTTAAACTTCACTGGAATTTGTAAATATCCAGTGTAGACCACCTACCGAGAACGTTCGAAGGTTTAGTGGACAACAGGTGCAAAGAAAAACCGCAAACCTGTTTTGAACTTGCTGCTATCGTAATCGTTCCCTATAGAAAACCATGCTTTGACTTTCTGTCGGCACGACGAAAAACTACTAAATCATCTCTTATACACAAAGACGGCAAATTCGGCATTATTTTCACTTCAGGGTTGATCTATACATTGGTAGCATTCCAAGAATGTAAACAACCGGGGTTCGAGAAAGAATTGGGGGTCACTTCTTTGTGGAAATCTCCTTATGTCACTTTAAATGTTTACGGGAGAAAATCATAGTGGTGGTGTGGACTGGAAATGCGATAAAGTCAATGAGACAGTGGTCTTAAAGAAAATTTTGGAAATTCGAGCACCGAGAAATTGACCGAAAAGCAATTCGACTGTAAATCACATTGGTTGCAATATTAATAGTAATTCATGTCTTCTTACGGCATTCCACATTGCATGACAAAACAGCCACAAGTCAAAAAGGTGCGATTAAAAAGCTGTTTTCAAGTGATACGTGGACCTCTTTTTGTGATGAAATATTTTGAGTCCATCTTCTATTGACGTTATATCATTCCCGGTCCATACAACCACCCCGATTTTTACCCTACATTTAAATAGAGTAGACGCGGACAAACCCTTTACAATCATTGAGGACCCAGTCGCGTAACCAGACCTTTGCAAATGGGGGGGGGGGCAGAAGGGGTGCAAGGCATTTTTTGAGGAGGCTAATTGCGGCCTTCTCCATAGAACTGTACAAAGGTCAGTTCAATTTGGGGGGGGGCTGGCGGGGGCAAGGGTTCCGCTTGGGGGGGCTACGCCCCCGCCCCCCCCCCCCCCCCCCCCCCCCCTGGTACGCCACTGGAGTGACCATTTGCAAGCCATTTTGAAGTTACTGTGCCTGTTTACAACTTTTCTGGAGTTATGTACAAGTTTGGCATGTGTGAATGTATGTTTACCCCGGGATATTTTAGGGACATGAGTAGGAGAAACGAGTATATATTATGCGTGTGAGAAGAAAAGTATGTGAATGAAAGGACAATTTATTGAGAAAGGATAAAGAGTGGGTATTATGGGTAAACGTCATATCTGAAGTCCCAGGCTTTGCGAAGAGTATTACAATTGATCCATATCGTTGCATGATGTTGCGCAGTAGCGCTTGACGGCATACTTGGGAAGGCTAGATGAAAAAGTTCTTCAGTAGTTCTGCAGGAAAGATGGGGAAGTATCATGTTATAGTGGAGGAAGAGAAGAGCATGATGACATGATGGATATTTGGTAAGTCCACATGTCATTCATGTTGTGCCTCCACAAGGGTGAATGGAATACACGGTGAATAGCCAATTGTATCATTTGTCAGTCTTTGTAAATTGTATTTTACAGTACTGGTTATACTTACCAAATGATTCATGGCCAGCAAGGCGCTATTGAATAAATTTAGGATTTCCGAAAAGTCTCTCTGGGAATTTGTCGTTGTTGGATTCAATGTTGCGTTATTTTCGATATCTGCTATACATTGGAGTACTTCCTGGTAGGCCAACAACATGCTTTTATCTTTGCTTCTCTGATGCGCCGCCTGTAGAGTAAAAAAAATGGTTAATTGGTTTGAAATTTCCATACTTTCAAACGCATGAATATATCGAAGGCAATCGATACTATTGATTACGATATATTGCTGTACAAGTTAGAATATTATGGATTCAGAAGTGTATTTTTAGAATGGTTAAACATTATTTAGCTAAAGGAAAGCAGTATGTTTCATATTAGTCCATAAAATCTGATTTCAATTATATTTTATGTGGAATTCCACAGGGATCCATCCTGGGATCCTTAATTGGATTTAAAGTGCTTCCTTTTTTACAAGAAATTTCGGCGCAAAAATCCCACGCGTAAAGCGGCCAGCGCGAAAAAACAAAAAATTGGGGGTCCATAGGAACCCCCCCCCCCCGGTCACTTAAGAAAAAAAAAAAAAAAAAAAATGCTCAGGACCAGATTACGGCCAAATTCATCTAAGTTATATTTAAGATAACTCTATTTCAATTTTCAGTCTCAGTTGTTTAACTCCATATAGATTTTCTGGTTAGATTTCTCGATGGTTTTATAATCTTAAACGTTTTGTATTTTGGTGGCCATTTTGCATTTTAGACGAAATTCCAAAGCGCAAATGTTTAAAACGATCAAACCACACAAAAAATTTAACAAGAAAACTTTATCTTAAATATAACTGAGATGATTTTGGCCGTAATTTCGGTGGCCATCTTGCATTCGAGAACATATCCTGGGCAATGCACAGACTAAATGGAATTTTTTTGGGCAATGCCGGAATCCCAGGATAAAAATTATGAGAGAGAGAGAGAGAGAGAGAAATCCAATTAAGATAATTTTAGCAGAAAAATTATATTTTAGTCGCCATCTTGGATTTGACGTCGAAATATGAGTGGTTCTGGAGCTAAATTCAAAAGATAAAGGTTCAGGATGACAGAACCATTGCAAAGACGCTAATATTAAAAGTAAAACGTCAATATGCATGTAATTTATGTACATTTAGTAGCCTTTCAAATGTTGACGGCCTTGAATTAGAGCATAAAATCAGGGTGGCCCCAGTCTAATTTCAAATGGTCAAGTTTCAGGGTGATGAAGCTTGAAGCCGCTGAGAAAACTTTGAAAAAAAATGGCAGTTTTTCTGACCTGGGACTAGCGATCGCCCACTGCTTATCAAGCTAAATATTTTATTTCGTGAAACACTTTTTAACTTGGGGAAAATACAATAATAGGAAATTGCTTATTAATGATTACAAACTATATTCAAATATATATTCTCTAATTTGAAACATTTTTTGAAAGTTATATGCCATTTACTACGATTTCACCCATTTTTATGGGCATTTCGGATGCCATCTTAGAAACCAAATCCAAATGAATATTATTCCAATTTGACACATTGTTTGGTTGTTATATACTATTTTCTATGATTTTGACAGCCATTTTGGGATGCCATCTTGAATTTTGCCAAAATGCCCCAGCATTATTTTGTTTAAAATCTCAAATGCGTAATAGCGGTAGCGATTGCCCACTCGTGGATACCACGGTCAGAAAAATGAGCCTTGTGTACAAATGATCTGAATTTTATACAACAGAATATTTTATAGCCTGTAAGCATTTGTAGTTTAAAAATGTAAACATGTATTGTTTAATCATTTAAAGGGACATAACAAGCTAATTCTTATTTTACATATGTGATAAATTATATTGAAACTATTCTCAACATTGGTGATAATACAATAAAATAATTAGTTAATTAGAAGACAAAAAAGAAATCGGGAACTGATGGGCGCATCCATGTTGCCGATAATCTCACGGCCATAGTGACGTTTCGGCCATCTCGCGGCCATTGCTATGTCATGTCTATAGTTTGTCTCATGATGATTGTCAAAACAAAATAATTTACTTTTCAGTATTTAACATACAGGTTTGTATGCCTTTGAATCGACCCACATCTGCAGTGATTATATTCCAATAAAAACAACTACTTCACGGATTAACCTCAATACAAATAACGAGTAGGCCTCCTTATTTCGGATGTAAAGATTTTATCACAGTATCCTAATGAAAAGTAGAACCAATTGAAGTCCCACCTGTATCCCTGCACGTTCAGCTGGCGAGATAGCAAAATAGTGTCATTCCAAGGTACGCATTGAAGGTCTCATTTGATTTTACGCGAGGAATTTCAAGTGATTGTGTAGCATGCGGCATTGAGGGACTCTAATATGAATGGCTCTGCTCGAGCATTACATGCTGAATAGTGTTTCGGTTGACATTTAGTCCCACTTTTTAAAAACTTAGAATACCGTGACATTTTGTGAGACACACTATATAATCCGCTAAAATTCTAACATTCCGTCACACACCTGTTTTATTTGTTGGCAACATGGCTGCTCCCATCAACCCAGCGAGAACATTTTGCAAAGCATAGTGTGATGTTCTCCTTTAACCCTAAAAGGCCGGAGGGAGGCCTAAGGGGGCGAAATCCCCCCTCGACATCTTTTGCCGTATCTCACATACTTGTTATTTTTTCGCGACGAAACTGCATGACTTTTTTCTTTGAAGCCTTGCGCTCGATTTAAGACCATTTTGAACAAAATCGGACTGCGGTTATGACTGCGTGCGAAGAAAAGCTATTTCCCATTGAAATTACACAGAACAGCTGAAATCCATTTTTTTTTTTAATTTTTTACAGTTTACACCTATTTTTTATCTTATTTGTTTGATTTATTTGTAGTAAGAGTATGTGTGCGCATACTTTGACACACATCATGGCCCAAAAATCCAACTTTTGCTTGCAAAAAAAAGCGAAAAACCATGAATTTTGCGATTTTTGTAGATTTTTCGCATTTTGCATGACGTCATGTTTGACGTCACTGTGACGTCATACAAAGTATGTTTGTACTTTTTTGGTATCAATGGACTCAGGAGGGTCATAGCTATCCATTGGTACCACAGATATGATAGTTCATCAATCCGTTTCCGAGATTCCGCCCCCCCCCCCGGCGGTGAGATGGGTCCAAAACGCACCCGCCTCCATTTTGGGGTTAAACTAGAGCAAAGTTTCAAGTTTTAAGACTGATATTAGAAGGGAGGGTATTTATAGCAACAATAGTACAATAGTTTTTTAACATTAAATATGAATATATATAATTTGACGCATTTTTTGGATGTTATTTTATACCATTTTCTATGATCTTCCATATTTTGGGAGCCATTTTGGACGCCATTTTTAATTTTGCCAAAGTGACCCGAATTTATTTTTGTTAACATCTCAAATTCAAATGTATAATACGACCGTAAAAGAAAGCAAACGGTTGGTTTGGTAGAGTCCTAGGGCGAGCACGGGGTCCTTCCGTAGATATTCGACTAATTGTACCCTTTTTTCCAAGGGGAAAATGCACAATGGATTTCTAGAATACATTTCCAAATAAAGTTAGGTATTAGAACCAATTGTTCAGAGGATAGATAAACTTCTGTAGTTGTTTGTGTTTTGTTGTAGTTGTTTTTTTCTGGAGAAATGTGATTGGGTTCACGAAATGGCCCTTTTAGCAACTGTATTTCATAAACATATAGTAATGTGGCTCACCTCAGGTTCCTCGTATGTTGCTTTATTCGGTGTATTTGGAAAACATGTTGCGCTACACCCATTCACGTGTAGGTCCTTTGTTGACGTACCGATAGTTTGCTGAATCAATCGTCTATTGTCAATTCCAGTACTTTTATCATAGTTATCCTGCAGATTTAACAAATTGTTTTGACCATCATTCTATGATTATATTAGATAATTCCGCCTCCCCCTCCCCGCATACATGACATCCTCCTTGCAACCCTTCTCTTTCCGCTCCGCCCTTAAAGGCGTTTGTTCCGATTTATGATTTATATCGTGGTAACTACTTGATATACAATGTCACTTGCATAAGCTCACCATAAAGATACGTGGGAAACGACCTGGTGGTTTTGATGGTAGAAGCGTTAATGTATAATACAACGCCAATTCACCAGTGTGCTGGACTTTAAGCTCTTTATATGTAAAGGACACGGACTGTTGGCACGCACTTCATAACAAAAACGCACTTTGTAACAAAATTGTTATGAACTGCGTTAAGCCATCTTGTGACAGAACAAAAAAGGGACAACTTCGACGCACTTTGTAACAACATTAAAAGTGATGAAATTTTCAAAGATTCCGTCACACACCTGTTTTATTTGTGGCAACATGGATGCTCCCATCAACCCGCGAGAAAATTTTGCAAAGCAAGTGTGATGTTTCTCCTTTAACCCTAAAAGGCCGGGGGGGAGGCCTACAGGGGCGAAATCCCCCTCGACATCTTTTGCCGTCGTATCTCACATACTTGTTATTTTTTCGCGACGACGACAACGACGACGAAACTGCATGACTTTTTCTTGAAGCCTTGCGCTCGATTTAAGACCGTTTTGAACAAAATCGGAACTGCGGTTATGACTGCGTGCGAAGAAAAGCTATTCCCTTGAAATTACAAAGAAAAGCTGAATCCAGTTTTTTGTGCAAAGGATAACAGTTACACATGTTTTATCTTATTGTTTGATTTATTTGTAGTAAGATATGTTGTGCGCATACTTTGACACACATAATGGCCCAAAAATCCAACTTTTTAATTGCAAAAAAAGCGAAAAACCATGATTTTGCGATTTTTTGTAGATTTTTCGCATTTTTGCATGACGTCATGTTGACGTCACTGTGAAGTCATACAAGTTATGTTTGAATTTTTTGGTCTAAATGGACTCAGGAGGGTCATAGTATGCCATTGAGTTACCACAGATAGATAGTTCATCCCAATCCAGTTTCCGAGATTCCGCCCCCCCCCCCCCCCGGCGGTGAGATGGGTTCCCAAACCGCCCGCTCTTTTAGGGTTAAATTATGTCAAAGTTCAAGTTTTAAGACTGCTATTAGAAGGGAGGGTATTTATAGCAAACAATAGTTACAATAGTTTTTTAACATTTAAAAATGAAAATATCTATAAATGTGGACGCATTTTTTTGGATGTTATTTTATACCAGTTTCTATGATCTTCCATATTTGGAGCCATTTTGAGCCATTTTTACATTTGCCAAAGGGACCCGAATTATTTTTTGTTAAATTGTTTTTTCTTCCCAAAAAAATTCAAATGTAGAATACGACCGTTAAAGAAGCAACGGTTGGTTGGTAGAGTCCTAGGGGGGAGCACGGGGTCCTTCCCGTAGAAGATTCGAATAATTGTACCCTTTTTTCCAAGGGGAAATGACAATGATTTCTAGGAATCATTTCCAAATAAAGTTAGGTATTAGAACCAATGTCAGAGGATAGATTACATTCTGTAGTTGTTGGTTTTGTTGTAGTTGTTTTTTTCTGGAGAATGTGATCGGGTTCACGAATATGGCCCTTTTAGCAACTGTATTTCATAAACATATCGTTGTAATGTGGCTCACCTCAGGTTCCTCGTATGTTGCTTCATTCGGATTTTGTATTTGGAAACATGTGCGCTTACACCCATTCAAGTGTAGTCCTTGTTGAGTACCGCATTAGTTTGCTGAATCAATCGTCTATTGTCAATTCCCGTACTTTTATCATAGTTATCCTGCAGAGTTTAACAAAGGTTTTGACCATCATTCTATGATTAATTAGGATAATTCCGCCTCCCCTCCCCGCGATACATGACATCCTCCTTGCAACCCTTTCTCTTTCCGCTCGCCCGTAAAGGCGGTTTGTTCCGATTTATGATTTATATCCGTGGTAACTAATTGATATTACAATGTCACTTGCATAAGCTCACCATAAAGATACGTGGGAAACGACCTGGTTGTTGTTATTGAGGTAGAAAGCAGTTATGGATACAACAACCCAATCTCACCAGTGTGCTGGACTTTAAGCTCTTTATATGTAAAGGACACGGACAAAAAATCATAAATGAATAGAAGTACACAAGCGGACTGCAAAAGCATAAATTAAACACTCTAAAAGCAGAAAAATATCGCCCCCTACGTGAGCGAAAGCACAGCCTTTATTACAAAAAACGAAAGTTAATTGTTAAACGCATTAACCCGGTCTTACAAAGTTGTTTGTGCGTAACACGGTTAAACAAGGTGGGGGGGGGCGTTACCACCCTCGAGAATTCGTTATAAAGCCCCCGAGATATGATTTGTTACAAGTGGATAGCTATGGTCCTTAGTTCCAACTGATACCCAAAATAAGTACCAACATACCTAGTATGGCGTCACAATGACATTCGCAGTCCGCAAGTCGGCAAAATTGGCATTGTCAACACGAAATAGGCGAAAATTCAATTTTGCGCTAAACAAACGTATGGAATGATCGGATTTTAATTGCGGGTTTTCAGCAGTAAATGATGGCAATTGGGTAGTTGTTTTACAAAAAACATTAGGTTTTAGAGACATACTGTGCATAATATTTTCAAAATGCACTATTAAAATATCCTGGGGTGGCAACCAACCACCCCCACCTTACCCTTCGGACTTTGACGGCTTACCCTAACCCCTGTGAAGGTCTACTTCAATTTTTTTCGCTTAAAATGACCGGAAAGGAAAGGAGAGAGAACGATTACCTAGATTTTTACGAAAATTTTGGGATTTTAGCGCACCGGAGCGAAGTTCACGGGGGGGGGGGGGTGGGTGGTACCCCCTTGGTAAGACGCGGGTTAAAATTGATGGTTAACAAGTGGTCTACTACCAGCCGCGTGAGAAAAATATTTTCGTAAAATTAAAACAATCCGACAAAAATAAAGTAACAACGAATGTTGATATATTTCAGTGTTACGTTGAAAAATTGAATATGTCCCAAAGACCGATCGTATTTGCCGAAAAACGTGACATTTCCGATTTGCGGGTGCTTGAAGTTGTAGCAGACGCTTCCGGTCATGTGCATGGAATGTGATACGCTTGGACTATCGTAACGTGAAAATGACGGAGAATTACAATTGTGGTATTTAGACTGAAAAATGGAATTACGATGCTATTTTGGTTTGTATGTACATGGAATGATGTACGTGTAGTGAACATGTGGAAATAAAATGTAACCATGTTTTAAAAATGGAATTTTGTGAAAAACAACAATCGTATTTAAAGGAAACTAATGAAAATATTAATAAAAATAAATAAAATAAGTCATTCACTTCATTAGAAGCTTGCAGATTCGGTGGTTTTTCCCATTTGGGAACAGATGCATATGTTAAGGCTGCAGACATCACTCTTCATGTGTCATGGGGAGGCATTTTTACACGCAGTTCGTTTCCATTTTTGTGAACTTTTTATCGCTATTTGTGCAGCCAAGAACAAGGAAATTTACATTTTTTTACGAGCCGCCCAAGATGATATAACAAATGGATATAACAGTGAAATAGTGTGATTTTTGACCGTCAGAAGTGATCAAAATTATCTATTCTTTTGGTAACACGGTCAAACAAACGAAACGCGGTGTATAAGTTAACGAGAAATGCAAAAGATGCCCCCCCAGTCATGGGGATGATGGTGAGTGCGCCGCCCACGGAGTAGGGAGGCGAGAATAGTCGTCGTCGGATTCGTGTATACACAACAAGTTTCTTTTGGTTACCATTCATTAGTAGAGTTACCACAAATGGTTTTAATGTGATCACATTATAATTATTATCCTTGCAAAATTTAGAGTGTGGGTAGGGATGTGCGACCGGGTGTTTGAACCACTAGCCCCAAAAATACTAAAATGAAACAGATTTGATACCCATCCTGCTGAAACATCCGTCTTCATAAATTCCTGATATAACTAAATAATCTGACGGAAAAATTTGAGGAAAATCTGACGATCACCGCCAAGAAAGTGAGGTGGTTAGCGGGTGGTAGCGTTATCAATTGTTCAATTCAGGAGATTTCATCCCCAAGTGCAGTTAAATGCAGTTAAAGGATGACTCAGAGATTTCTAGATGAGGGCGCCCTCAATTTTCTAACAAAGTCGTGTATTTGCTTATACATAATGCTAGTGTGAAATAGCTACGTTCAAATCGATGTTCTTCATATAGAAAATACAACTTTGTAATAAATTCCGGATACGGAATTTTATTAGGACAGGAACTATGGTCCTAATAGCTACAAGTTTAAACAAAAAAAAAAATGCTTACTCTCTAAACGAAAAATCCGTTTCATTTCAAACTCGGATTGAGCCAAAATCTCAGAGTCAGCCTCTAGGGGACGTTTTGGATATGTTATGACGGCTCGTATGCGTCTAAGGTCAGAAATACCTTTCAAACACAAATAAATGAGCCTTGTGAACAAATGATTCTAAATTATATATAATAAAACAGTTTAATGATCTTTACTGATTTGGTTCAAGAATTGGTATGTCCAAAACAACTTTACGTAAAATTACACGCAATATTTAAGATTACATGTATACTTATGGTCCTCGAGATGTCAACTATTTGTCACAAGGAGCGTGGCAGTTCCAACGATGATATTGTCCTCACAGCGAAGACTCCAAAATGACAGCGCACAAGTTCATACAAAAACTCCTCGGTATTAGTTCAGGGAATATGCTCAGTCCTGAAGGTATTTTTGTCCAGCAGTACAAGTCGACGGGGCTTTCCCTCGGACGACAATGGTCCACAATAATAAAATCCAGGTAATCTACCACCATCAGTCTGTGGCTATGTCCTCATATAGGACCACAAACTGGAATCCTTTTGATTCAAAACTGAAGCTCTTTGGCTGAAAAGACGACAGCAGACTATTTAGCATATCAAAGCTCACGCGGCATACAAAATATTAAATCTGGCACTAGTTGTAGAAATCAATCTACCATTATTGTAGAGAAAAAAAATAGCTATAATTATACTGTATAGCTCAGAGCTCTAGTTCAGCTTCTTGATTTCACTTGCTGGCGGCCGAGACTTAGCTCAAATCTACTATAGATACTGACTTCACACAAATCCCAGTCTAAAAATAGACATTACATCATTTTATGCCATAAAACATGACCTTGCACCATCAAATCAGATTTCACAATTTAAATTACACTCACTTCATATCTAACTTTGTGGGGAATGCCCTGTCTCGCAATGTTGTCATCTTAAAGCATAAACAAGGCTAGCTCAGTTACTAAGTTTAGCATCTTGGGGAAATTCCCCACGTCCCCTATTGGTGCAAATCTAAACAGGTGCAGCCTGCATAAACAGCTCTAGGGAATACCCTTTTCTCTCTTTTATAGTAAAACAAATACTTTTTCCTGTTGATGAATCTGTTCTCAATAAAATGAGAAAATAATATTTTTAAAAGTTTAATCAGAAAAAATGGAGGCCATATAACATCTCCCATAAAAAGCAAATTTGAATGTGAAATGAAAATTTTCAAAATCTGGCTTTACACCTTTAACCATTTGTGGTTAATTTTACATTACCAGTTTACAACAGTGTAAATTTTACACTTTTATAATGTTCTGCATTGCTGCCTTCAGTCTATATTACTTAAAATTGTACTAAATTCCTGAACAAACATTTAGGCAACTCTGGACAAGGCATCTGCCAAGACATTATCGTTTCCTTTGATATGTCTTATGTCCAGTTGTATTCTTGTAGAGTTAAAACTCCACCGACAAGTCTCCTGATTCTGGTTTTCATGCTTGTGGATTGTGAAAGTCAACGGAATGGGATCCGTGTAATAGAAACGGGCTGCACTGTGTACTCAATACACTTCAAAAGTTTGCAATGACAGAGTAGCAAAGCAAGACATTCTTTCTCAATTGTTGAGTAGTTTTTCTGATGTTGGCAAAATCTTCTTTTGAGAAATAACATACAGACTGATCTACATCATTTTCATTGCTTGCATGAGAACTCCACCACAGCATACATCACTGGCATTCAAACTGCCAAATGGCAAGTGTTTCTGAAAGTCGGGCGCAAATCAAAACTGGCGCATTCATCAAAATTAGAATTTGATTCTCAAACGCTTTTTGGCCATTGCTCTGACAGACCAAATTTGCGTTTTTCTTCAGGAAGGATGGTCAGCGGACACGCAATTTCTGAGAAATTGGACAGTATTTTCGTAATACCCGACCATACCTAAGAATCTCATGAGGTCTCTCTTACTCTGTGGTGTGAGGAATTTCTCAAATTGCCCTCAACTTTTGCAGGGATGAGGGGTAGTGATTGGCCTCTAATTTCGCACCTTGTCCTCAAAACATGCCCTACCACGCTATGTGACATTGCATGGCCAAAATCGTTCACCAGATTCAACAGTTAAAACCTGCTTTGAGATAATTCTCAAATAACTGATGGAGCTGTCTCATGTGTTCTCCCATGTTTGAACTGTACACAAGGAGATAATAGACATAGGCTTCACAATTTTATATGTCTGCAAACTACTCTGTCACTAATCTCGGAAATGTTGCGGCAGAATTTTTGAGACCAAATGCCATTCTTTGTATTGGTATAGGCCATCGGCGTAAAAAGGCTGAAATTTCTTGTGGCACGGTCAGTGAGGGACATTGCCAATACCCTTCAAACCAAATCAAATGCTAAACAAAATTGGCATTTCAATCTCTCTATGCAATCATCAATCCGTGGGATGGATATGAGTCGGTTTTGGAACACAAGTTGACTTTTCGAAAATCTGTACAAAACGGAAGAAACATCAGGTTTGGGAACCAGACTACATGGGGAAACTTCCATTCACTATTGCTGCCTCTAGTATTCCATGTCTAACATGTATTCACCTCATCTGATATGTTGTAACTTGATTGGCTTCACCCTATAAGGATGTGCTTTACAGGCTCAGAGTCCACTACATGCTAGGTAATGGGTTATGACATGTGTATCACTAGGACATCAGGAAATATGCTTCTCCCACTCATTGAATTACTCTTCCAATCTCATTTTGTGACAATGTGGGGAAGGTGACATAGTTTATTGTCTAAATGGCAAGTATGTCAGAATTTGCAATACACCATAATCATTCTGTGTTTACAGTGCGTTTGCTCAGGTTCATGACTCTGTGACGTAATCATTTGTACATTCATCACAACTCTGGATGACACCACACACGCCGGCTTAACATTCTCATCTCTTTCATATACTCTTGAGCATATTTATGGAATAACGTCGACTTTTAGTCTACAGGTGTTTGATCCACATAGTCAAGGTCTCCCACTTGTTCTCAATCTCATCGGTCTGAATACTTGGCTTGAAAAGGATTCCCTTGTATTTGAAAAAGTGCCAGAACTTAGTCACCCGGCCTGAATACACTGTTCTGCATCTTGTCTACCATGTGTTCATTTATTGCCTGACTAATGTGTGTGAGATTGTGTTTGGCAATTTCTGTGGCTCTTTGGGGCCTGTGCCTGAATTGAGACACATCGTTAAAAAAAATTCAACATCAGGATTTTCACACAACCACTTTTTCTTTCCGTAGTTTCAATGGTCCCCTAAACTTCTTATGGTGACCAAACCCACTCAATGCGACTAAATTCCTAAGGAATCTTGTACAGCCTCCTTGTTGCAAATAACAGGAGATGACTCCCTCATCCAATCACCTCTCAAATTCAAAAACAAATTAGGTTCTATCATTGTTTCAATGTTTGGTGGTTACCTTCTAGGGGCCCCTTGGGATTCTGGGTGGTATGATGAAGAAGTGTACTGGGAAATTCCCAACTGGTCCATAATTGTTGGAAACAAAACTGACTGAAATTGATCCTTGTCAGATCTGAATTGATATTTGGCAGGCCTACAGGGTGAAAACTTGTTAGAGCTTTCACTATATTCTGGGCCCTAATATTTCTCAAGGGTACTATAGCCTCGAGGAATCTTGTGGAAGCACACATTGATTGGTCAGTAAATACTGATTTCCTGAATTGGTCTTTGGAAGTGGCTAGCAATCATTAACACTACTAAATGGCTCATCAACTGCAGGTATTGGTTGCAGGGGCAGTAGGAATTGTTCTGATAGGACTTGCCTACCATTTGACATGTGTGACAAGTATTAAAATAACAGACACATCTTTTCTGAGTGTAGGCCAACAGAAAAACTCCTAATTCTGTATTGTTTTTCTCACACCTAAGGGTCCTGCATGGGACTATCATGGGATCTGCTATCAATCTCACTATGGTTATACCTTTGGGACACATTACAATTTGATGACACACCTTCCATTCCAATCTACAAAGTGCATCGGGTGCCGCCCATTTTCTCATGAGGCACACCATTTGTTTGTAGAAACATACAGGAATTGCTGCTTCCTGTTGCGGGCCATGCCCTCTGACTTAACTTGCCTAAGTGCTGGGTCACTGCGCTGCTTCATTTACCAGCTTGCATGGCTTAAAGGGTCTCCTTTACAGTTCCTAACTCTATCATGCTCAGCGGCTGGATTTTCATTGTTTAACCAGCTTGTCACTTGTTTGGTGCTCCGGGGCTGGATTTTCACTAACGGGGAATTTAGTCATCCTGAAGAGGAAGATGACCTCCAAATTCCTCTATTTGAGGGAAAAGTATCCTCTTTAAATTTGGGACCAAGTCATCCTCGACGCTCCTCCTATATGTATGAGTATTTTGACTAATCACCTGCATCACTGTTTTCTGTGAGGCTTTTCTGATCATTGACATAGTTACTGCACATGCTGGAAAAGTTCAGTTTCATCATCAACCTTATCCACTGTACAGGGCCACTGGGAAACTAGGGATCTGTGCGTACTTTTTCCCATGCCAAATCATTTCCCTAACCAAATGGATACCCCTTTAATCCGGGAGTTTCTTGTCTAACACAAATTTGTGACGTCGCCCAAGACAGAAACCCAGCTGATTTCAAATTCATTTTGTGACATGAAGAGGGACACTAATACAATCCAGACATCCACTGAATCAATGCACTAGTTCCCGTGGAACTCTCACAGATCAAATGGAAGGCATTCCAATATCATGGACGCGCGCAGCACGTGTACGCATGATTCTACTGGGTTTTGGATCTAAACTTATCACCTGAAAGGACACAAATCCCTCCCCAAACAAGGCTTAAAGTTATCCCTTACCTTTCTGTGTCAATTCCCTTTGATGGGATGTCTTGTTTCTGAAACAGAGAATGAACTTTTGACCTCAAAGTAACTGCACAACGTATGGTTTTGACTTACTTTTGGCTCCCTCCTTTTGGGGGATAGCCATGTATCTCCCAAACACCGTGACCTTGTATGTCCTGGCTTCTACAGGGATTGCATGTGAACTGTTGATTGGGTCCCATCCCATGTTTATGATTGCACATACTTTCTTTACTCCATTTTTCATGGGAACCTGGACTGGAATTTCCCCTCCTGAGTGCTACCATTTGTTAGAACCCGACTTATTGTTTGTATTGTTGTACATAGTAAATTCTTGGCTAGGCCTACTAGTATGAATAATTTGTGGGTGTCCCATGCAGAATCGTAGCATTTACGGCGCTTCACGCCAAACTGTCAAATTTTGTTTTCATCCATATGTGTTTTGATATCGGCTTGATGTAGACACTGTTGAACTCTTCACCTATCAACTCCTAAGGACCAAAATTTTGCCGACTTCTTTGAGAGAAGTCCCAAGCGATCAAACTTTGGTCCTTTACACGGGCAAAATAACATGGGTCTGGTCATCCTTTTTCTGAACCAGACCTGAATTTTTGTCTATATGCCTCTAGGCACCCATTCATATATGCTTGAGCACTGCCTGCTTAACCTGTTCATAATCACTAATTATGTCTAATGAATGGCCGAATATATTTCTCGGGCTTTACAATGAAAACAGACGGTAGTACAAGGTCCAAATCTTGCGCCATTTCAGCTATTGGCAATTTTCTCAAAGTGTGTAAGAAGTATTTTTTATCTACTTCTTGTCATGAAATTTTGGGAACCAGGCGAATATTTTCGCCGCCATAAAAACCAGATTTCTTGGAAGAGTCGTGAGCTAGCCTGTGGGTAATTTTTCTAACTATAGTTGAGCGTCGAGCTCTTTTGTTTCATCTCCAGTCCATTCCTTTTGTTTCATTCATTTTGGCAATTCCATTTCTTTTTGTTTTTTTTATTGCATTTCTTTTTGCATCTGCATTTGCAACTTCTCTTTTCCAATTCAACTTTTCCTTTCTCTATCTTCTTTTTGAATTTCAAGTGCTTTTAATGAACGGCATCAATTGCGCCCTGTTCCAGAAACTCTTCATTCTTTTCAAATAAGAAACTCTATTCCCAAACATCTTCCTGGCCAAACTTTTCAATCAAATTATTGTTGAGTGCTTGCTTTCTCATAGAATGTTTGCCTCAAGTCCTAAATGCTGGGCTAGTTTCATTAATCAGGCTTTTCTCGCCTCATCAACTTCTCCCAAGTTATTTGCCCTATGAACACTTCTGGATCAAAATCCATTGTGATTGTACTCTACAACCAAATATACTAACTTGAACCAAAACTACAATGGGGTAGTACATGTAATACACATAAGATTGTGTATGCTAAAATGTGCACATGTTACAATTATTATAATACCTTTCTTGGTGTATAATTCTGAAAATAAGGCTCAAATTTTTATCTCAATTCCTTCCGGTGGACAGAAAGCCCCCCATTCGGTTATGCCGCTACGTAGACGTCTAGTCAGAAATAACTTTCAAACAACAAATAAATGACGCCGTGTGCACAAATGATCTAAATCTATATATATAATAAACAGTTTAATGATCTTACTGATTTGGTTTTCAGAATTGGGTATGGCCCAAAAAACTTTACAAAAATTACACTCAATATTGAAGATTAAATGTATACTATGTCCTCACGAAATGTCACCTATTTCCAAAGAAGCGTTGACAGTTCAAACGATGATATGTCCTCACAGCGAAAGGACTCCAAAATGACAGCGCATAAGTTAATACAAAAAAATCATAGGTATTATTCCAAGGAAATCGCTCAGTCCTGAAGGTAATCTGTCCAGCAGTTCAAGACGACGGGTGGCTTCCCTCGACGGACAAATGAGTCCACAAAATAAAAATACCAGTAATATACACCACAGTCTGTCGCTCTGTCCTCATATAGGACCACAAACTGGATCCTTTTTTGATTCCAAAAACTGAAGCTTTTGGCTTAAAAGACGACAGCAGGACTATTAGCTTATACAAGCTCCGGCGGCATCCAAAGTATTATATCCTGGCACAGATGTAGAACTCCAATCACCATTATTGTAGAGAAAAATACGCTATAATTATACTGTATAGCTCCAGAGCTCTAGTTCAGCTCATCTGATTTCAACTGCTGGGGGCGAGACTTAGCCCAAATCTCCTATATATACGGACTTCACAAAAATCCCAGGCTAAAAAAGGAAGTACATCATCTTAGGCATAACATGAACTTGCACCATCAAATCAGTTTCACAATCTAAATTACAGTCACTTATATAATAACTTTGTGGGGGAATTCCCTGTTCGACATGTTTTCATCTTAAAGCATAACAAGTCTAGACTCAGTTACTAAGTTTAGCATCTTGGGGAATTCCCCACTCCCTGTGTTGAAATTAACAGGTGCAGACTGCATAAACAAATCTAGGGAATTACCCTTTCTCTCTTTTATTAGTAAACAAAATACTTTTTCCCGTGAGAAAATCTTTCTCCAATAAAATGAGAAGAAACTAATATTTTTAAAAGTTTAATCAGAAAAATGGAGGCCATATAACAGATATATTACCATGCCATACCTGTGACTAATGACCACTTGTGAGTTCATGACAAAGTCACCATATGGAGGGAGGATTTTGAGAAGGGGCACAAAATAGCATGACCTCTGGTGGGTCTGAGGTGGACATTAAACTTTAAAATGTACTTTGGGCCATTCTCGAAGCACTATTTTTCACTATTTTGGTTTGCATGCATTCGTTATACCTGATTTACCACTGGAAAATATACTATAGTCTTGTAACAGAAATGCAAACCTTTCATATACCAAATTTTCAATAACAACAAATAACAACAGCAACAACAAAAAGACCGATCAAGAGGTGCTGAAGATGATGCCTTTCTCGGCCGCCCAGCCCCGCACCCCCTTTTCCATCAAGAACCACCCCGCGCTTATCCAACTAGGTTCATGAAATGTGTAGATAAGTTATTTAAAACGCCAAAATCAGAAGGGGTTGGTACATTTACTGCACCCACTTTGTCTGCTCCCAGTTGAATTGAGCAGCCTTGACGGAATAAAGTGCACGTGATACTGTACTTTATTCCGTTAAGGCTGCTGAATTCAACTGGGAGCAGACAAAGTGGGTGCAGTAAATGTACCAACCCAATCAGAAGTGAATTGGTAAAATTGTTTCATGGATATGAATTTGAATTGCACAATAATTTCACTCACTCACTCACTCACTCACTCACTCCTCACTCACTCACTCACTCACTCACTCACTCACGCTACAAAATTGGGTATTTCCATTTTAAAATTTTGCATAGGATCATTGTCATTAAAAAAGGGATAATCCTTACAAGAAAGACAGCCTTTTAGGCATTCTAGATCAGGAAAATCAAATTTATAATTTTTGTACGTATGGTTTAAAAAATGGAGTCTGATATTAAAGGCCAGGAAAATAACGTTCATCTCAGCTTCCCCTAGCATAGGGGTAGAAAAACGTTCCAAGAAATCTATAATTTTTTTATAACATTTGACTGAAATATGGCCGAAAAAAGTGGTATAAAATGGAATAAAATTGAATTTCCGCTTAGCGCATAGCTTTTTGTCTAAAGACACCACCCAAAAAAATCTAAACCGTATAACGCTTAGGGTTTTGAGCTATATAAATGAAGCTGGGACATTTTTTTTCTTCTTTTTTTGCCTAAGTATTAGGATGTACAGGTGAATGTATGTCCAATTTTTTGACCAACACATTGTATTTTCTATTTTATATCAATGTTTGCATTTCCGTACGTAAATATGTAATTCAAGTGTATTGATGACACGAACATTTCTTAATAAGGCGACGAAAATAAAAAAAAACCCTGTTTTACGGGCCCGACCGACCCTGATTTTTCAGTTTTACAGAATTTTTTTTTTTTTTAGTTTTTCCAAAAATCATGTAAAATCAGCCTGTTTTTAGCCCAAATTTATCGATTTTGACAATTTTTTTAAAGAAAATATGTTTGTAAAAATGTTTCTTTTTTTTCGCTTTATTTTTCAGATTTTGGGGCTATTTTTAGCCAATTTTGAGCTCCAGAAAAGAAAAAAAAAAAATTAAAAAAGAAAAAATTCGCCCGACCGACCGACCCTACTCGAAAGGTCCGCTCGCCCGTAAAACAGGGTTTTCTTTTTTCGTCGCCTAAAGGGATGTTACCAAAGCGTGTGTTCCATAGACAAGAAGGGGAAAAAATTGAAAACAAATGCAAAATAGTAAAATTCCAAAATATTTTTGAACATTTACCCTGATATGCCCAATGAAGCTATATTATAGGTGTTTCAATAAAAAAGGAACTTACCTGTAATAAAAGTACATGTCAAAGGACTTGTTCCGCCCATCTGGAACCAAACAATATTTTGTATACTGTAGATGGTGCAACTACTATCGAAATCAAGTTAGTTCTGAACGTAATCATAGACCGTACCGGTTATATAAGGAGTTTTCTAAACAATGATCACTTCGCGCCATTGAAACCCACCCACATATTTGTGAGTTTACTATTGGGAGAGTGACTTCCCTATTGCATGTCTACAACATGACGACTCTACTATGGTATTTTACTGACTCAACAGATAAAAATATCACGCAAAGCGCGGCCTTTGCAAAATGTTAGATTATAGGGCGTGGAAAGTTGTGGACATGAAATACACTCCTAATGTCATTACCGTAGTCTACGTCTTATCGAAGTGATACCTGAAATATGGTTTAGAATTTAGGTATTTGAGGTCTAATTAAAATCTCAGTATTTCCCACACCCAAAAGTTGAGCAAATATACCGCCTAAAACAAAAGGGGTCAAAACAAGAATTCTGGGGTGATTTCAAATGCAGTTATCAAAATTATTTAGCAATTTATCTTAATGTAGGCAACTTAGCTTGGTACATGTACAATTCTCCAAAGCCAAGTACAGAGCACTTGGCTTAAGTTGATGAAATGGCTCAAAGACTGCTATCTTAAATTGATTTTGTGCAACACTGCTATATTTACATACTCATTTTTATATTGTCGTAAGTTTCCCCACTGATATAGTACCCAAATCAATATATCCAAGATAAGAATTCCCTTAAAAGGGGCCCTATCCATGCAAATGCAATTTTCAAGGATTTTTGGTTGTTAAATCATCCATTTAGTTCAATTTAATTTGATTCTTTTCATTTTTTAAATTAAAATAGGACACGCACTTTATGCAAAATGTACGCTATTGATAAAATGTTATTATTTAAAAATATTATACTCAATTTAAAAAAAAAAAGGTTTCAGGTAGTGCCAAGACGTAGACTGCAAGACAAGCTCAAAAGGTAGCTCGGCCCGCCCTCTATTTTCCAAAACACAAAGTACATTTTCCATGCAAATTCGATAGATAAAACCATAAATTTGTAAGTGGTTCACTTAATAATGCTTTTTAATGCTTAATACACTGTTAAATGTTATTAAAACGTCGATTTAGCTGGGACTCGAAACGAGCAAATAACTGTAAAAAAACACGTGATTTCAGCACCTTCTGTTTTATTCATGGTTCACTAGATATCCTTGAGAAAACCTTATTCACGAAATTTGAGTTGATCCCGATCTTGCGGTTTTGTGTTATGATCAAATACTTGTTTCCCACGGTCCTATAGGCCACTGTACTGAAATTTCTGTCCGTTTACGGGCAGAAAATACAAAATTGCGAATTTCTTATAGATGCGACCGAATTTGCACGTAAGATTTGATACACATGGATTACTAAGGCTATAACGGTTCGGATGATATAAAAATCTCAACTTTTTTTAGGTAAGTCGGGGGACGAGGTTGTGGATCACGAAATGCCCCTTTAACTGTTGTGAATCCATATTGATGACATGAACTTTTAAATCATGGGGTGGATTCGGTCAAATGTGCATAACTTCAAGAATATTCGGCCGATCGACATTTAAACGAGGTGTCAAAATACGCGTAAATAAACATCGCTTCCAATTATATCCCATAATTTATAATACGATGTATCGTTTGAACTTGACAGAAACATTTCAGGGGTGGGGAGTTACTTTTTTGGTTATGCACTATTGGAAGTGCCCATGACAAAATTAAAATAAAAAAATATTATAATAAATGTGATTCTCATTTTAATATTCATATACCATATGACGTAATTGCGGTAATTAAATAGAAAACAATTCTATGGAGGTATGGTAGACCGCTGGCGCCATGATATTCTTTATTCTTCATATAGCAGTACCTAATAAAAGCCTGTGCTATATTACACGTTATAAAAGAAGTAGCCATGTAAAATACAAAATGACCAGAGGTATTTATATTTGGGCTTAATATAGGTAATATAGCTCATGATCGACCAATTAAAATAATCAGCACAAATCTAGGTGAATCTTCACAGAAGAAAATGCGGAAACTAATTGGTGTTTTTTTTTGTTCAATTTGGCGCGTTTATTTTAATATTTCGCCCCTAATTTTCCAACTGAACAATATTTTTGTTTTTTTATTTCTTAAAATGTTGTATTTGAAACCTTTAACCATGCATGTGGTGAAGTTCATCCCAAAAACTCCTTTGGGAAAGTAGCAATTTTGCACATTTATTAAGTAAAATATCATGATTTATGGTATCAAAGGCTTTACTAAGATCAAGATAAAAACCAATGGTATGAAGTTTTTGGTCAAGATTTTTGGCTTCTTGCAGTAAAGCTTCTTAACCATGTGGAGTGGAGGAAATAGGGACGAGGGAAATTCGGGTCGGTCTCGACCCAAGGCCCTTCGGGTCCGAGTCCCATGACCAATCGACCTTAGCACGCTATGACGGTGTCGACGGCCAGCGATTTCGTGCCAATATGTGGGTTAGTTTGATGACGAAATCGCTACATCAGGGACTTAGTGCATTTTTCTCACTCAGTGTATTAGCGTTTGTGTTTGGTACAGTAAGGGTTAAGGTAATATCTCCCGGTTACTGGCCTCGAATAGTTCTATTTTCTGGCTAGCTACCATATTTGTATATCTGACCCACATAGTATATGCCCACTAGAGACTCAATTGCATACACAGCATATTACACTTCCGAAAGACTCATTTTAATGATAATATTCAAAACCGGGGGGGGGGGGGGGCATCCCTCATGTGAGCACGCGTCATTTGTAAGTCGAATGCCCCCCCCCCCCCCTTGACTCTCTCAATACCCAATGAGGCCCTTTTCACCTGATACCCAATTACCCCCTTTTTGCAGCATAATGCCACAGTCTTCATAATCCAGTACCCAATGAACCCATTTTTGGTCAACTTTCGCTTTTTATCTTAATTTTTTGCTTAAATTTTTGTTTAGCATGATAGGACCAGTGCAATGCAATATTGGTCCCCATAACTTCTCTTATTTGGCTTCCTAGTATCCAATGATCCCACTTTCAAACCAAATTTTGTTACCAGTACTGAATGAACTCCCTTTTTTTCACACGTCAATACCCAATGACCTCCTTTTCTTCAAAAGGCATCCAGTACCGATAGCCCTATTATTACACCTCATGAATATTCTAGAAACAAAATCATGCTATTTCATTGGCTGATTCCTATTACGCATGCTATTTCCTAGGGAAATAGATTTGACTGTTTCCCTACAACCTCGTACCCAGAGTCACAGTGAGGTGTAATAAAACAAATACTACATGGTTTATATCGGGAAATAGGGCACACTATTTTCCCTTGGTACTGGCTACGGGCCTAGCCAGTACCATGGGAAAATAGTGTGCCCTATTTCCCTCTAACCATGTAGTATTGAATACTTTTAGATACTAGTTTACACACCCCCGTCATTTTTCAAGTGAGTGCACCCCCCTATCCAAAATTATATTATTGATTATTATATGAATTACTAATAAGATTGTTAGCACTTGGCCTAGTTCGTTCTCTTTTACATTCATTGATAGTAATAGTAAATAACTGCATACCCCTGCATAATTTACAAATCCAATACTGGTAGAAATACATAGTACACTATGTGTAAAACACACATTCACTTGAAAGTGTACGTAGCAACATTATATGTAACATAAGTTTTATGCATAATTTAACATTTTTTACAATTTGTTTTAATTCCTTTAAAGGTGCAACGAGAGATTTCAAATAACAGAGGTCCCTAAAATATGAAAATTCTTATTTTGCGCCAATGTAAAGCTTTTTATCAAAAATGTCCCCATGTGAAAGGATTACGCTGAAAAATGTTTCTTTGGTACAAAAATTGTGAAATTTGTAATTTCGTATATAGGAGCAAATTACTAAATTATGCCTATGTTTTACATTGAAATGAAGCAAATAAAAATCGCCTTTTGTTTTCACTTTCAAAGCATTTCTGTAACCAAAGACAAGGTCAGAAATGTATTGGGGGTCTTATCTATATGAAATCACTACAAATGACACAATATGTGGGTGCCCCAAAATCTCTCGTTGCACCTTTAAGTCTATAATTTTGTTCACTTTGATAGAATGGCCTTCACCTCAAAACTGCATCTGTAAAGTTTCGCGCCGATATTTCAACCCGTTTTGAAGTGAGAACTGAAAACGTGATTTTTTAATCCCATAGAGTACTGTGTAAAATGTGCTTTTTAATCCGTGATATCTCAAAATAAAGAGATCCACTTTGACTCTGTTAATAAAATGTGCAAACTAGGACAGTAGTATTTTATGAGTAGCAAGTAAATCCCATTTTCGGGATTCCACAGTGCCTAAAAGAGAGTGCACGGCAGGTTAACAACCTCTCTCAATAATTGGGAACATTCCGGTTGAAAAGGAGTTCACTGCATGATGCATGGTAGGAATAATTTGCCTTAACATTGTTACTGGTGATTAAAGAAGTCGGGTAACTTTGATTTCTTATTGCGTCCCAGTAGATTATTAAAATATTTGGCACATTATTTAGTATTGTTTTGATTATTTTTCAGTTATGTGTGATTTTTTACTGAGTCTAAATAAAGGATTAAGTGGGTGATGGCATTTATTATATTTTAGTTTATTACTAGGTGTCAGTTTTGAGATATAGGTTTTAAAATTATATTTTATGCTTTGTTTTAATAAAAAGGTGCGTGTTCCGATCGTCTTTGGGACCCCCCTGATTACCCGGAAGTAGTATCGATTTTGATATCAGAGGAAAGGCCGTATTTTTCTCATTGTCGTCCTGAAATTTGAGCCCTAAATCCTTTTATTCACACGATATAAACAAAAAAACCGCAGTTTTAGTGGTTAACCATCAATATTAGCACAATATTGAATAGGGCTTTGCAACATGCATTATTGCGTTTACCATCAAAAGCGCAAGTTTAAAGTTTGTTTTTTAAAAAAAAAAAAAAAAATGTATGTGCAAGTGCCAGGCTCTCATATCAAGTAGAGAACACAATACACATGAATCGGAACAAGCACCTTTAAGTGACTTAAAATTATCCCTCCAAGGTTGTTAGGTGAGTTAATTACGTTTAGAAATAATGTTGGTTTGACAGGAGAGTGAATATTGAAGAGCTGTGTTTATTTATTGCTAATTCACTGTAGGTTATGTCTGGATCGGAACTGGGTAATAATAATAATAATTCGACTCAACGTCTTAATTAGTGCATAACAATAGCCATTTCTCCTTAACCTACTAGATAAACTTATAATGATAATAATAATGTCCATTTATAACGCGCACGTATCCGCCCTACGGAACGCTCACGACGCGATTGCCAGTTATTAGGAATAGTAGTGGAGGGGCCTATGTAAAATTTGGTGAAGTTCATGTTAATTGTTGGCAACCACTATAAACGTATACTACTGGGTCTGACTATTCAGAAAAATGATGTTGCCATTTTTTTCGTTGACCTTAGTGACCTTGACGCAAGGTCAAAGGTCAAAATGGTCATACATCATCCAAAGTATATCGACCTTGGTACCAAAATGTGGCAAATTTCACAAGGAACATTGATATGATATTTATTTTGTTGTTTGACCTCTCGTTTTCATGTTATATGCAAATAACCTAATTAGAGACAATAATATGCATAAAATTGCCTTTATGCAGATCCCAGTCCTGTCCAAAGTAAGAATTAGGCCTCAATTTTTTGCACAATGCAGTCGTCTGTAAACACTCTGCTTGAATTTAGAATGAACCCTACACAACACCATTATTTCTTGCTATTAATACCCATGGGTAAGTAAAGTAAACCAAGTTGTTTTATAAAAATGTGCAAGAGAAAATGATCGCTGTAGTCTATACCAAATCCATGGAACGAGTCGTCGTTATTGCCGTGAACCACGATTTGCACTTCAGAGACAAAAAGTATGTATACTAGTTATCTTAGTCAGTCACATGGGGGGGGGGGGGGGGAGTAGGACCCATAGCTATACCAGAGATTCAAATTTTGGGCGCCCTTTTTCTTCAAATGTTGACATTTTAAGAAAATTTGGACAATTTTGATTTCAGATTGAGGAAATTTGACTAATTTTCCAACAATTTTTAGAAAAAATTGGTTTCCGATTGAGAAAATTTGACTAATTTTCCAACAAATATGAGAACATTTTGAAAAATGACCCATTGCTATATACCAAAATTAGCATGAAAAGGGTCATTAATATACCAAAAGTTCAAAATTGTATGGATTCTGGGCAATTCCCTGTAGGTCATTTGTGTTGAGAATTTCCCCCCCCCCCAATACCAAAAACCCCCATGCATCATATAGCTGCTATTATGCCCATTTGTAGGTAACGAAGTGTGTTACCAGTTTGAAAACTATGGAAGACAATATTGTGAATTTCTCATTTGTACGTTAGCTTATATTATTCCTTTTCACTATAGGACCGAATAATAATAGAGGCCACCAGAGATGGCGGACCTGTTATTTTTCTTTCCCGTCATTTTAGCATGGATTTCATCGCATTTTTAGTGATTTCATATTTTATCACATACTACGAACATATTGGAAGCTCAAGTATCCCGACTTCGTTTTGAGGGGTTGCGTTCCACACACACACACATGGGATTTCTGCCGGTACAGAGTATAAGACTGCTCGGTGCCCGATCATGAAACTGTACATCGACATGTGCAGAATTCGTAAGCCATGTGTAAAACACATCGGGAGTGAACCAGTAATTTCACTTACTTAACTTGGCATAATTAATAGCCACTGACGTACTTCAGTATGCTGAAATATCTTTAATCGTCATGGATGACTCGTATTTTTATCATCTTTTTAACTGTTATTCTTTTTGATTGCAATCTGGAAAATCGCCGAGCATAAGCTTTTTACTACTCATGTTGAAGATGGGCGACCAACTTTGTTGAACATTGTTCTGTACCATGTCATTGATGACACCTGCTCTGTCTGTAACATGCAAGATGTCAGTTACAGGCTAAACCGTCCAAATTCACCTTCTCCCCACAGTCAATCGGAGACTTGTGTGTCGTTCGGAAGTGAACAGAATTAACCGATTAAATTCAATCTTTTCATCATCTAGCCGGAGATTGCCATTGAATCCAGGGCCTACTTTGTCATCACAAACGCTTAAAACCTCTATTAATACCACCTTTGATGGTTCCAAATACCTCGGCCATCAGAGGCTCAGGAGGGAACAGTTTTTGACTGTTTTAAAAGGAGAGGCCTGCACTTCATACATCTGAATGTCCGATCCCCTGTTACCAAACTTTCAGACTGAGGATTATGCTGAAAAAACATCGGGCCGCAGGATTGCTCTATCTGAACATGGATGATGACTCAGTGTACTAAATCTTAAATTTCCATCGAGGGTACACTGCCTTGCGCAATGACAGGAACAGGCACGGCGGAGGGTGTGTGTGTATGTCAAAAATGATATTGCTTTAACCAAGACTTGATTTCATAATGAAAAATTGATGCACTATGGTTCGAAATACTTCTTCCTCCTAGATCTAAGCCAATCATTGCTGGTGGTATGTTTAGGCTGACCCGAGGAACCTTGGTTTTCTATTCAATTGGAGGACGCTTCCACTCCTTCCCAAAATTACTCTGATTGCGAATACATGGTCCCTTTGTTGCTTTAACATCAATAACCTATTGCCTGTAAATTCATGTACGATATTGTTAAGTACTTTAGAATGTTTGAATTTATTCATCTGACATCTCAGAAATGAACCAACTCGTTTTCCTAGTCTTAGTTGTTTAGATCACATTCTTTGTAACAACCCAACAATATCTGTTCAATCATGTACAATATTTAATGGCATGATGTCCATTCTTATCTACTGTTCCCGTAAGTCTTTAAAAAGCAGATCAATCATCATAATGTTATTAAATACGTGCTTTAAACATTATTCGGTTGAATTTTTGTTAAATGCCATTTTCAATGCAGAATGTCAGTGTATATTGTAGGCAATGTTATCAGGCTTGGGGACTTTTGAGACATTCTTAGAGTATTTTGGACAGCGTTGCTCCTATTAAAGAAATTCGTCTGAAGAGTCGAACTGAGGCAATGGATCACAAGATTATTCTTAGAAGTATAGTAGGTGCAGAGACAAGTTTCTCTACATTTTCAAAAAAACAAAAGCCAGCGTTGTATTCTGATTATTGTAAATTACGCAATAAGGTTCAGAGAGTCCGGTAAGAAAAGCAAAGGCTAACTTTTTAGGGACAAAGTTGAGGAGTACAATTTGATTGAATCCAAAAAAACTCTGTCAACAATTAAAATCCTTGGGCTATAATTCCAAAAGTAAGGACCAGTCCAACGTGGTTCTGAACTGATGTAAAACTCTTGTTTTTGATTCTGGTGCTGTTTTGCTTTACATCACTACATTTTTTACTACGGTGGCAAGACATGTCAAAAATGCCATTCTTTTGGAAATGTGATATAGATTCCATTACCATTCAAGGATATTACAAACAAATGGGGTTTACCAACACAGGCTTCAATCTTTCTTTCTTTTCTTCTTTCTATCGGTCTCCCTCTGACGTTTGGTTCTTAAAGAGCTCTGTTCACTGAAGCCCGATAAAAGTACGGGTCTTGGATGAAATCCCCCAGCTATGGTTTTTTTTGAGGGATGGTGCAACAGCATTAAAAGATCAGCTGACACAACATCATTAACTTGTCTCACATCACTACATCAAACACAGTTCCTGAAGATTTTAAATCTGCCCGTTTAGACCACTTTATATAAGAAAACAACCGTTTGATGTGGGCACTTACAGGCCTTTTAGTATACTTTGTATTGCATCAAAAATTCTGGAAAACTGTTTTTACCAGTAATTCGTACTTGCAGTGAAAACAATATACTTTATATTAACCAATCTTGTTTTCATCAAGACTATTCTTTTCCACGATACCTGTTTTATCCATCTACAGATTAATTCAAGATCAAGTTTCCAAGGGTAATTATACTGGCTTAGTCTTACTAATATCCAAAAAGGCGTTCGACACTGTCGACCATGTCATTCTTTGCAAAAAAACTTAAAGCCATGGCATAGATTGCTGTGGAATGGTTTATCGTACCTTAGTGGTGAACACACTTGTTCATGTGAACAAGTTGATTCTGACCCCCTTCAAATTTCCTGTGGGGTTCCACAATTCAGCATTTTGGGGGCCCCCTTCTTTCTATGCGTATAAGACATGGCCGCCATGTCGATATGCAAACTCCTCCTGCCTTATGCGGACGATAGCACTCTCTTGTTTTCTTACAAAAATCCCCAGTGTAATTGCAGCCAAACTTAGTCAAGAATTGAGTCTGCCGTCAATGGCTTGGTCAGATAATAAACTTCTTACAATCTTGGGGTACACACAGAATGTGTTCTTGTTTGGTTCAAAAATACAACTCAAAAAGGTCCAATTTTTCAGTTTTCATGTGATGGGTAACGGCAATTAGCCGGCTGATCTGCTAAATAATTGAAGGGTTAACCCTGGATCATCTTTTTCTGGGAAAAATTGCCTGTGATATCCTTAAAAAAACTGGTGCGAGGCTTGGATTTCTGTACAGACTGCCCACTTGTTAAGTTAGAAAACTCGCAAAACAACATTGAGCACGTGCGCTTATGTTATGTCACAATGCTATGATTATTCATTTTCCTCCATGGTATACAAGGTCTTTCCGCATATTATAAAAATAAGCTCAAACAATGCATAACAAGGTAGTTCGGTTTATTTTGAATATGGGTCCTTGCACTCACATTGGACAGAAGGAGTTGGAGAGAGCCGGGTTGCTTTCAGTTAAAGACGAGTGGATTTCAGATGAATTGAACCAATGTTTTTTAAAATTTTTTTTACAGGTTACTGCCCCAGATGATCTATGCTCATTTTAACCCGTGCTATATCGTTCCCAACTAAAACCAGGGGCGCCCATACAATTTCATTGTCCCCTAGGATCAAATGACGAGCTAGCATAACATTTTTCCTATACGCATCCATCCATTGGAATTTCCTAACCCAGTTCCTTAAGAAATTGGTAATTTGCTCTTTCAAATGCCGTTAAAACCTATTTTCGACAAGCTAGGCTCGCTGAACATAACCCAGTCATAATAGATAATTAAAAGACTTCAAATTATTTTTTTCTGTTTTTGTTTTTGCAATTCATTGCTTTTTGGCATCCTACGGTTGTTTTAAAAAATTTTTTTGCCCATGCCTGCCTCTCTGTTGCTGCATTTTCTGCTTAAGGACCCCAATGGAATTAAGCTTTTTTGTAAAAAAGCTTTTGGGCTATCCTTGTACTACTGGGTTATTTTCCATTTTTGCTCACAGTGAAATATTCTCCTCTTCTCTCCGGTACCCACATCACAGTGTATAAACATTAGTTTAAGGTGCATACATATATATAGGTTCCAAAAATCTTAAAAAAAAAATATGTAATTTTTTCTTTGTTATCATTTTGATTGTATAAGTTACTGAATAAAATGAAATGAAATTAGATAGTGCTATAGTCTAAAGCAAGATCAAGTTAGAGTCTTCCTACCCCCACCCCCATCATAGCTGCTTATTAGCCCATGGGTTAAGTAAACTGATTGTGTTTCCCCAGAGGTTCAAGACAAATTGCAAGTTCTCCATAAAATGTGTAGAACATGGAAATAAGATTCTAGATGTTATATTCTTGTTCAAACCAATAAGTTCACATAATCTTTAAATGTTCTAAAACACCTGTTATCTAACTTTAGCTTTTTTCTTTGACACAACCTTTTTTCATTGAACCTTGATCATTATTTCCCTGGTCTTAGTGTATATAGTGTATAATAATCCAGTCAAGATAACCATTTTGGCATGCCATACTGGAGGACAAACATCCACTTGCTGATGAGTATAGGTCCTTTGATCGATTCCACAATTATCATGTGTTATAATGGTTCATCACCACATTATCATTACATTATCCTGGGAAATCCTGTCACAGACCACTTGGAGAAAATATTAAGATTGACGGGTTCATTCATACGTGTATGACGTTGTATTGCATACGCTCTCTAAGTATATAGCGCATCTATATTGCTGAAATGTTCATATTTTGTGTCCAGAATTGTGCATTGTTTGCATTTTTAGCTGGAAAAGCCAGAAAGTCTTTTTGATGCGAAAAGACCAAGACGGGGACCAATTTTAAACTCTGTGTAGAATGCCAATAGTCCCAAAGTGATTATCTACTTGTTACAGAACCTGATTCAAATTATATACTAAGCTTTTGAGTTTTGTTCGTGAACTTGGCCACTGGCAGTATGGAGATGGAGAATATCCTGAGATCAGCAAGCAGGTCACCATTGCACCCCCCCACACACACACAAATCCCACAAAAAGGGCCTAAAGGTCCACTTTTTGTTGATTTTGTCCATAAAATGGTCCAATGTGTAGAGAAATTTGACAAGAAAGTCCACTTTTTAGTGATGATATGTTCAAAAAGGACCATTTTTCGGCGGGTTAGTCTGCTTTACCACAAAGTCCACATTTTCAAAATCCCGCACCCCAAAACAAAGAAAAAGTACTGTAAACAAGTACAAGTAATTTGATCGGTCTACAAAGCACCCCTAAACATGCAAGAATGGCAAGTGTAAAATCCTATAGATGATGTGACATTTGTTTATGTTTATGGCGCCCCCTGTTGGTGTAAGAGAGAAACTGGTAGGCAAAAGCACCTATACTTTGCATGGGGAAATTCTGTTTTTTGCTGTAACTTTGGTTTCGAATTAAAAAATACTAACTTTCTTATCAAGCATAATAAGCTAATGCTACCAGCTGCATTTTGTGACCAATTTAGATCAGGAAAGATTCTGCAAGTAATTTATAACCAGATTTTATGTGGTCTGTCACAGAAACTACTGTAATATTTTGCCTGCCAGAAAACAACAGAGGGCGTCCTGAATGTCAACAAGTGACGCCATAGGTCACATCATCTATACCCTTAATAAGTATTGGCAATGATTGACCCCTAAGCAAGTACAAATTTGTTTCTTTGTAGGCTATATGAATAGCTCATTACACAAAAAAAGAACCGCATACGATACAAAGCTAAAAATTTCTCAACTCGTACTCCTTAATGTAGTAATGCAAGTGTGAAAAGTATACCCTCTTCCCCAGGTTTAAATGTTTTCGGCGCTCTCCTTTTCCACAGGTACGTATCCGGGCACCATATCTTCTGTAAAAAGAATTACCCTGTTTTACGCCTGTTCGTTGGCGCGCATGAATCCGCTTGCCATGACCAGTGACCTCCCTCCCCTGGGCTCTGGATGGAAAGAGTAATTAAACATCACACATGTGACTGCGACTTAAAAGATAACTAGTGTACTAAGTTTATTGGTAAATATGTTATCAATTAATGTAGCACTTTTATCAGTAATACGTGTTGGTCTAAGTATCAGTGGGTAGCATGAATATGAGTAGATCATGTCAATGAAATTACTAATAGGCCTATCATGATCTTTTAGGATGTCAATATTGAAATCACCCATTAAATTATTTTATTCTCACGAGCAATTTTATTTATTATTTGATCAAAATGTTTATTAAATTCATTAATACTATGGTGATGATGTCTGTAAATAACACCAACAATTATATTTTTGTCATTAGATTTGTTTATTTCGATAAAACAGCATTCATAAAGAACATTTTGTGAGCATAGATCGGTTCTCCTTTTATAATTAATATTATTTAGGACATAAAGACCTACACCACCTATGTGAGAATCAATTCTATTTACAGTTTCAAACTTAAAATTTTTTAAGCTAAAATAATCAATCGATGTATCTGCTTTAAACCAGGTTTCAGCAACACCAATAAGTGAAAAGTCATGTTTAATTACATTCAAATGATCTTTTAATTAATGAAAATTTTTAGACATACTACGCATATTTAAATTTAGTATTGAATTTACTGCGCTGGAGTTCTTGTCTTCAAGCTCATCAACAAGAGTGTTGAACCTGTTATGTACTGCTACAGTATACTGCTCACAAAGCTTTGTATCCCCAATACCTTCCTCCAGTCAATTGTTTTCATGGGATCTCTGGGAGGGGGTTTACTCTGACGATAACTTATCTGGCTCCTGCAAGAGACAATTCTATGATCAGATTTAACAGCTTCAAAAGTGTTGTAGGCTCTTGAGTTCTTAATACTGTTAATCTACTTCTTTCTGACCAGAATATAGTCCAGTTGGACAAGTTCTCCATTTGGGCGGCGGTGCGGCGGTGTGTCCACAGTCTACCTGCTTGATTTTGGAATTTGGTATTAGTGGCAACAAGGTTAAATTGTTCCATGAAGTCCTTCATGTACATTCCATTTCTGTTGGACTCGTTGTTGCTAGTGAACAGCGCATCGTCAGGCCCAAACTTAGCGTTGTAATCTCCAGGGATGTACAGAAGATTATGGGCTGGAACTGTACTGGTGGCAGTGGAAAGTTCATGGTAAAAGTGAGAGACAGTTTCTTCTGGATAGTCGTTGTGGGGCTGTAACACCAAATGACTGTTGTTTCAGGATTGCCCGTCAGTATAAGCTTCAAGATGCGCTCATTAAAGTTGACAAGGTTGGCACATGACTTGAGAGCCTTGGTGATAAAAGAAACCCCACACCTCCTGTAGCTGCATTTCTCTTGTTCTTCCAGGCAGAGGCTGTAATACGTGCATATCCATGGATATTCTCCTGTAGTAGAGGTTCACTGTGCACAATGCGGTGTTCTTGTATGCAGATGACATCGATATCATACAGCTGTGCTTCATGTACAAGTTCTTCTTTCTTGGCTGCTGTTGACAGTGTCTGGACATTAAATGTGCTGATGATGAAAGCATTTTTGCGTCTAACAATTGTCATGCATGCTTTTGTCAATATCGGGTTGACCGTCCAGGTAGGCTTCAGGACCAACCATCATATGTAGTGGTATAGACCAATGTTGACCCAGGATGCAAACGACTTTAAATCAGGGGCTTTAACCCTGGTGCTACGTTGTGAACGAGTTCCATCGGTCCAATTAGCTAAATAGTAGCGGATTCGCCAGGTCTCCACATGTAAAAATAAACTTGTAAAAAAAACTAGTTAATTTGACTGGCAGGCTGGGAGCTCACTACACATTGCGAACGTATAAAATAACTGGAGCCGTTAAAATACGAAACCATTGCAGAACGTAAAAACGGACGTAAATCTCAGACCAACGTTTATGTTGGTTTTTGACTTGTTTAAACATATTAAGAATTAAAACGTTTATACAATCCTCTGACCAAATTTTCACGTTGCAGCTATGGCACCATACACGTTGGATTTACATGACCAGTGGTTGTAAAAAAAAAGTTATATTCAGGCAAACAATTGAGAAAAAAGCAAAAAAGAGAAGGGGAATAAAGATTTAAACAGTTTATACACTTATTTATACACGAATCCGACGGCGAATATTATCGCACCTACGCCGTGGGCGGCGCCAACTCACCATCCGCCATGAATGGGGGGATCTTTGCAGTTCTCGTCTACCCGCGTTACGTGGGTACGTGTTACCACAAAGACGCGATAATTTTGATCAGTTATGACGGCAAAAACCCAACACTATTTCACTGTATCCATTTGTATATCATCACCCCTATAAAATTAATCGGCTCAGGAAAAAAATGTAACTTATTGGCTGCCCAAATAGCGATAAAAAGTTACAAAAATGGAAACGAACTGCGTGAGATTCACTCGCTAATGACACAAATGAACAATCATCGTATTATCTATTTCAGTCTAAATACCACATTGTAACTAGCCGGTCATTTTCACGTACTGATAGTCCAGGCGCAGCACAGTCCATGCACAAACGAGACTAATTTTGTTCAGATCCCGAAAATCGATCACCATGCGCACGGAAGCCGTGTCCTTATAAAACACAACAAACCCGCATCGGGAGATGTCACGTTTTTCAGCAAATTACGATCGGTCTTTGGGAAATATTTCAAGTTTTCACGTACAAAGACGCATATATCAAACATTCTATGGTTACGTTATTTTGTCTGGATGTTTGAATTTTACGAAAATATTTTTCTCACCGGCTGTTATTACCAATTTTTTAACACGTATTCTAACCATAAGCGTTCATTTCTCAAGTCACGCAAGTGGGGCGAGATTAACCTTCAATTTTTACAAACAACAAGTAGACACTTGCCCTGGAATTCAGTTTAGGCCAGTCCCTGACATCCTCCTTCATAAATTTCCATTGAAATAAAACGGTGAAATTGTTATTAACAATTGCAAAAAAGGTTAGGTTGTAAATTCTTATATCATGATTATGGGCTTATTATTATCGTTCGTTAAGCAATTGCGGCGTGTGTGTACTGTGTGTTTGGTGGCCGGGATTGCCCCCCGTAATTGGCGGAGAGCGAGGCATGTCCTTTCGAGGCTTCACCGTCGGATTGTTGTATATGGTAATGCACACAATCTATGTCACTAATTTAGTAGTCACATATGAATAAAACTTATACCCTGTACCGTAATAGATTCGAACCAGGGCCCTAAGACTACAAGTCATACACCCTTATTCCATCTCACTACATGACTTACTGATAACAGATGCTAAAATTAAATATACACCTGGCAAAAAAAGTATCTCGCATGTTTTTCGATCAGAATTGGTCAAAGTCGACCATTTTTAAGTTGCGAATATACATTTATGTACTAGGTCTTGTCTCTTTCATTTAATACCGGCTTGTAAAAAAGAGTGCAGAAATGCCGAGATAGAACTCCCAAAAGACGGCAAAACACCCCCAAAAACCAAAAGTTTGCAGTGTTTGGATTTTGTTCCAATGGGCATTGCGGTTTGTACTGGGACCACGAAACAGTTTGTACCACAATCAAGATGGCAAGTAGGCTTTCTCGCCTCCATTCAGTCGGAAAACCTCTTTGGGTAAAATTTCAAAAAACAAAAAAACACGCGTTTTTAACCTAATTTTAAAAAAAAAAAAATCTACAAAACTGAACTTTGGTATTTGGGGGGTTGCGTCTTTCGGGCGCTCGATTCTCAGCATTTTTTGAACGCTTTTTTACAAGCGAGGTGTTAAATGAAAGAGCAAGACACAGGGTGCAAAACAAAATGTAGATTTCAGAAAAACTTTTCAAAATGTCTGACTTTGCACACAATACTGATCGAAAACATGCCGCGATACCTTGTTGTGCCAGGTGATATATATATGTGTGTGTACTATTTTTTCAATATTAACAGACTATAATATAATACAAAAAGGACGGGAGGGCCAGAAAAGAGTTTTTTAAAAAACCATTTAAAAATAATAGGGAAAATAAGATTTTTGCATTGATTAATGACGTTACTAACGACGTTTTATTTAACACTATTTTTTTTATTTTTTTTATTTTTTTTATTTTTTTTATTTTTTTTAAAACAAAATAAGTTACAAAAAAGAACGTAATTATACGGAAAATAGACATAACGGTCAGCGTATAAATAGTACCGTTCTTTCAAAATGTGAGTATTATTTAGCACTGTTTATTACATTTTCTGCTTCCAAATCTGTAATTATATGTTAGGTATAGTAATAAAGCGTGAAGATTATGAATAATTGGGTGTTACGTAGTTAAAAGGTAAAGCTGGTACAATTAGGAAACATTTTAAACAGTGCAGCACCCTTCTTGTTGGGGGAAGGTCCTTAGCCTTTTTTCACGGTGACACTCTGCGAGGCAGCAGTTGCCTTTTTTGTCAGGGATGGTCCCTTAGCCTTTTCGCACACACGAACCCCAACCTACAAGGCAGCAGGTACTATTCACCATAGTTGGTTTGACCCCTAAGTTTATGACCTACTTACCAATAAAGAAGAAAGGAAAGAGGGGAGAAGGAGTAGTCACAGTACCAGTTGGCACCCACATGTTTTTACAGTGCAAAAGGAGAGGTGGAGGAGCGTCGCCATTGTGGAAAAGTCCTGAGACAACCACCCCCATCTCCTGATGTCCGTGTGAGGTTGCACCTTCACAGCCATACTAGGGATCTGTTGTCCGGCTTACCCCAGTAGATGGCATCACAATGCGTCGTGATATCCGAGGATAGCGCCGTTCTAAATCCTAAATTGGGATCAGAAACCGTATCCAGAACAAACATGTAAAGCAAACCTGTTAAACTGTTAAATCATTGGTTAGAAGTTTGTCCATAAGAGTTGAGAGTCAGTTGACTATATTTATTAGGCTAATCCGTGGTCGGTCGGTCAATGCAGGGAATAAAACTCATGCGAATAGAATAAGTTGATAAAAATCGCTCGACTTTAGAATCGGTGTAATGTGTTAACAGATCAAGGTTATAATCACCTCAATAGCATAACATGCTTTTTTCTTCATTGTAAAATTGTATTTAAGAACGCTATAGAATTGCAAAGGATAGCAATAGGATTTGTACAAGAAGGTCCATGACTGATGAGGAGGTCCGTACATATATCAAATCATGCGCAATGACCTACTTTTTCATAATATATAACAATACTGCAAGTAAACTTGCGACATCCCCCTGGCAAGATGGCAGTCTGGAACATGACCTCAGATGACCTTTGACATTGGTCCTTGACCTTTGACACCATCCACATATGAACATGAACGAACCCCTTTTGTACCTTAACCCCAAGTCTGGTTTAAATCCGACTTCAAGTTTTCGAAGGAGACACAAAAACGAAAAACCTAACGAAAACCTAACCAAACTGACACACATACACACACACTCACACACACACATACATACACACACATACAGACATGCGCACCCTCGCAATATCCCCCTCTGCTTTTCAAGCCAGGGGAGGGCGGATAATACACTAAATTTCACCAAAAATGTCAGTTACGACTTTGATGCACTCATATGACGATATGTCATGAGATGGTCATCACAACCTAGAGGATTAATTCAGTGTGGTTAATTGCACGTGCAATGAGACGAATCCTCTTTTTGGATGAGGGTAATGACGCCTGCAATACTAAGGTCTTAATGGTCAAGAAGACAGGGTGTAACGGGGGTCAGTTCTCAGAGGGGGAAAATTCCCGGTTTTGAGGCAAATTTTCCCGGTTGGAGGTGGTTTTGAGACAAATTTCCCGGTTGGAGGTGGTTTTGAGGAAGATTTTTCCGGTTGGCAGTAAAAATGTTCCAGTGAGCAGGCAAATATTAAGGGCTGATTTAGCATGATTCTCAGCTTTTCTTCCCGGTCAAAGCCCCCCTTGTTACGCCAATGCAAGAAGAATATGCCGTGAGAAGATAACCAAGAGCTGGGTGGGATAAACCAACATGGTGAAATCTCATGCATGGGAGAGGAATTACCTATTTATCAGGCTGGTGAGATGCCTGCCTTGCACAAACAAAAAGGTTAAGCTTTAGCAGGAGAAATAGATGGAAAGACGATCGCTCCTGTAATTTCCGACATTTCCTTTCCTTTTCAAGATCTTCTTTGTTGTGTTTAATCATACTTGCAACTTTATTTTGCACTTATTCATTATATGCCAGGAAAACAGAGACAACTTAACTTGCATAGAATGTGAAATGTGAATTTATAATCAAGAATTTGGCATACGTAGTGTTTAACCAAAAAAACTTTACAGACTGAGACTATATCGTAAATAAATAAATGTACTGTACTTCCCAGTTCAAAAATAACTTGACTGGATCAAATTTGGACTTCGCACTTTGCACGGGAATATTGATGCATATTGATGCATTGATGCATTCTTGTAACTAGATGTGGAATCACTTTCTCACAGTTAATTCTATAGACTTCACTTCCATATTTGGAAGATCCCCCACTAGAGTCAATTTATTCATTTAATTGTTAAAGGAATTTATTGGCATGAATCGATCGGGACATATAATGAAATATCTTAAATAAGACGTACCAGAGGGGTTTTTTATGGTCATTGGAGTATTCTTTGTGAAAAAATCCAGATTAATTCCGTCAAATGTACACGACTGTACAGCAATCATGGAACCTGACATCTTTATTCCTGTGCTATATTTTCAAAGGTGCACGCAATACCGAAACAGAATGAGTGAGTATTCAATTTTAACAACTTAACACAATTGTGTCATATTGTGTCATTATGATAAAGTACTAACATTTTACAAGATAAACTTTAAAACCATGAAAACTACACTTCGGTAAATATTTATAAAAAGACAGCTAAAAATATTAAAACAAATCAGCCTCATTCAGGAAATTTATCACCTGTTTATGTTATGGATGAGAATGTTAAAGGTGATGAGAAGGTCGGGTATGATGAAGTGTAGAATAATTGTGAAAACCACTAATGGTAAGCAGAGGGTGTTTTGATCTATCCCCTGATGCATTGCTGTGCCTATTACTGTACTTGTACTAAAACACTGTCAGTACCTTTAGGATAAAAGAAGGTGCCACAGTTTAAGAACCACAAGTGGACCATTTCATAATCATACCTAAATTCCCTAAGTACAACACTTTGGGCTGAAATGAGTGTTAAAGTCATGTTTATGTGTTAAGAATAGGATTTTTATGGGATCACACTGACCCACTATTGAGGTGGAATTTCCCACAATGGTGAATTGGGAGTGATCAAAGACACCCTCTGAATGGTAAGTGTGATCAATATTTAAAGGTCCATGGCCCCGATCGCTAAATAGCGACGTCCCCAGACACCCCAGATTTTACCGGAAAGTGGTGAAATTTTGATATAAAGAAGGAAAGCTACTATTTTATCATGTACCCTTGTGAAATCTTAGGGGCTAAATGATGTTTGGTTTGGGAGTTCTGAGCAAAGGTATCCATTTTGGTCGACCCAATATAGTTTTCTACAGTACTCTATGGTGACTCACAAATCACGTTTTCTGGCTTGTCACATCAAGACGGATTGAACTATCGGCGCGAAACTTTACAGATTGAGGTTTTTGTGAAGGCCATTCTATCAAATGAAAACATTATATACTGAAATCGGACCATCCCCCTCAAATTGCTATTGATGGCAGCTAGTAAAATCAAAGGATTTGTTATACTCTGGACAAGGGTCCATAACAACGTGCCAGTGAAACGTGATATAAATGGTATCACTTCTATCATGTAAAGGTTATGGATAACAGTGGTATAAAGAGTGAAAATGCCAGAAGTCAAATGTTAATAAATCCCTATATGTTTTGTGTGATTACACTCTATTGAGGCAAACATTTTGTGATTTTTGTAACATTAAAGGTCCACGACCCAATCCCTAATAGCCTCGGCCCCAGAACCCCAGCGGTTACCGGAAGTAATAAAAATTTTGATGGCTGAAGAAAGCTGCTATTTTCCTAATTACCCTGTATACCACAGGGCAAAAAATGTTTGGTGTGGATGTTATGAGCAAAAATGTTCCCCATTTTGGTCGACCAATTAATGTTAATAATTTTAAACATTGTTCTATATATGAGCTTTCAAACATCATCAAAGTGTATTCAAATATTAGTGCAAATATTTACAGCTCTTTTGAGGTCTAGGTCATTCAATCAGTATGAAAACTTTTATTAGATCGATTCATTTTCCTTTAATCCATTTTAGAAAGAGTAGGTCGAATACAATTCTTTACTAAGAAGAAGGATATATGATTATTAACTGACTCATCGTTTGATAAAATGAGAATAATAAGCGATATAAATTTACGTCCAGGCACAACGTTTTGCCTTTTTTTATTGAATTCAATATCTGCCTTTATGTGTATTTAGTACATTGTATTCTTATCTTATATACAAAGTTCATTTTGTACATTCTGTTTATGCACGACCTCATTGGAGACCAGTGCTCTTGTCACTTGCGAATCTTGGGTGCTGACAAACAATTTGGAGAGTAAGGTCAATTCTTTTGCAACATGTTGCTACAGAATCATGCTGAACGTCAAGCGCATTGATCGTGTCCCAAATGCCAAAATCTATGCTGCTACAGGTATGGAGCCTCTGATAAACCGAGTAAGACTGAGACAGCTTACTTTTCTTGGTCATATTCTAAGGATGCCAGAGGGAGAGCTTCAGGTTATACGCTTTCTACACACCGCCGCATGGCAAGAGGAAGCCAGGCCGACCGAGAACATCATATCTCTCCTACATCCAAAAGCTCTTGGTGGATACAAACAACATGTTGCAACCAAAGGCTATCTCCAACTTGGCCCAAAACAGAAGTGACTGGAGGAAACTTGCGATCGCCTGCTGCGCAGTCGACTGATGATGATGCTCTTGTCACTGAAGGGGCTAACCCTGCCTAAGGAAAGTTTAAATAAAAATAAATAATTCTTTAATAGTACAAAAATATCCAAAAAGCTGTACAGAAAACCCAGGATACGGTTTGTGAAATCCCAAACAAAGAGGTATAGACGCCACTCAACATTACAATATATCACTGAAAAAAAATTGACGCTTTACAGGTGTCGCATTTGGGTCTTTAGAGGAGCATGTAAAGGTGTCAATTGCACACCTTCAGGGTGTCAGTGACAACTTTAGGGTGTCTGAATGACACCTTTAGTGTGTCAAGCCAGACTGACACCCCAAAGGTGTCAGTCTTTGACACCTTTGAGATCTCAAAGGTGTCATTCTGGCTTGAAGTTTGTCTCAGAAGAAATGCTAATGCGAAATGAGTTTTTTAATGCATTTTTGGCCCACTTTTTTCAATTTTTCGGCCGCTTCTTATCAGATTTTTGAACTCACAACTTAATCAATCTTTTGATCACGAGGATTAAAGTAATGCATGCATAATATATATTCATAGATTCAACAATTAGTATGGTGTTATGTGTCACAAAATATGACCAAAAGCATGCTAAAGGTCATTTCCGAAAAACTCAAGTTGAACGACCAAATTTATTACTGCGACCTAATTGATCACATGACCTTACCACCAATCGTTGAACCTATGTCATTTTTGTAAGCTTTGATCTATATTACCATGAAGTAAATCAGCTTCTCACAACTGAGGTATCTTGTTTTTCTTTTTTGCTCCCTGAGAATTACGAAACATAGCTATGTTGAAAACACTTGGGTTTATCGACCGAGAAACCTACTTTATTTTTCTTTTTTTTTAATTTGAAAACCAGGTTTATCGATTCGAAAATCTAGGTTTTTGATAAACCTAGTTTATCGGTCGAAAATCCTCTTTTTGATGGAAAAACAAGGTTTTCAAAAACCTTGCTTATCGAATTTGATATACTTAGTTTTCTCGATTTAAAAAAAAGGTTTATTGAATAGAAAATTGGTTTTTGATAAGCCTATTTTATCCCAAAAAAAATCTTTTATCGAAAAACCCAGTTTATCGGTCGAAAAACAGGTTTTTTCTTGTACTGTACATTATACCTGCCTATGGTACACTCTTAATTGAAATTTTTAAAATTTCCCGTGTCATTTATTTTTGACACTTTTTTGTGTCAGAGTGACCAATTTATTGGTCGTTTATGAGGTGGAAAAGTGTGAAACTTCTTTTTCCGAATCGGAAATAAATCAGGTATCTTTAACAAACTTTCTGAATCAATCAAACCGCAGCGATGTGATTGGTTGTCCACTGTTTATCGCAAATCTTGCGATTGTGATTGGCCACCCGACTGTATATGTTTATATGTTTGACAGGAAAAACTTATGGCACTTGTCAGTGCAAGCAATGCAGCTGCATTCTCACGCTTTTATGCACAATACTGTGTTCCATTTACTGTTTTGCATTGAGTAGTCATGAATATAAAATGATACACACTTCCCAAATTTGCATTGTGGTATATTTTCTTTTGGGTGTCAAATTTCCCGATTGATTTTGAACCTCCCAGATGTGTTAAAATTTGACACAGAAATCTATTCAATTTGACACGGAAATTATGCAGTTTGAAACTGATGGTTGTCTATTCCGATTCTTTTTTTACACAAAAAATGTTCATTTTGACTCCGATTTTTAGTGATTTCTAACACTTTTCTGTGTCATTTCATCTGACACATTTTCCCGTGTCGTTTTGACCAATAATTTGTGGTTTCCCGGCGGACTAATTTTCCGTGTCAAATTTTACAACTTTTGTGTCTAATTTAACCAATCTAGAATAAGAGTGTACGTATTTTGCACAAAGAAAACAAATCGCCGATAAACCAGGATTTTTGTATTGATAAACCTGGATTTTCGAAGCGAAAAGCTAGGTTTATCGATTCGAAAAGCTGGGTTATGGATAAACCTAGTTCGATCGGAAAACCAGGTTTTTTCAAAAACATTCTTTTTTCGATTTGAAAAAAAAAGGCTTATCGATTTGAAAAGTTTTCAAATCCATTTTTTGGCGAAAAACAAATAGTGCATAATACTAGTCTCATACCGCAATGCGCACATTTAAGAAAGCTATAACATCATCATATAACGTCTGCTCGGACAAAGTTTAGTTGTCGTTTTATCAAACCGGTTAAATTCTTTCTGATGACGATCAATCCCCATCCGTCTTGCCGACTTCAAACTGGATATAATCTTTCATAGCTTGGTTTGTTCGCAGCAATCTCGCTTTCCTCCGAAGGTATACATGAATGTAAAGAGGTAAGAGCATCGTTGACAAACATAGTGCTATAAAAGCAATATTTAACTGAAACGAAAACAAAAAACAAAGGTGTAACGTCCATAAATTGTCTCAATTTGCTTTAAAGTTTAATATTGCGAGGTTTTGTTCGGATATAGTGATCAATATGATATCCAAGTCCAAGAGATTTTGTTGTTCTGACCTTTAAACCAACAAGGATAACATCACATTTTGGAGGAGAGGTACCATAACATCCTACAAAACACTTCATATTTCCTGATTTATTGATGCATACGAAGACGCAGACATCAACCTTTTGAAGTAGAAAATGCATAAGTGTTGTCTGTATTTGTAGACCAAAATATGCCAAATGACTTTAAAAAGTGTTTCAGACAAATCTTACCATTGTCATTTTGGTTTTACATTAAGATACCACTTAAATTAACATAAACATGGCCACAACCTATCATCATTTTTGGACAGTGATTTGCTTCGTTCCAATTGCCTGCCATGCGTTTAATGGGGGTCCGTTTGAAGGGAACAAACGACTTCTCTGATTCAAAAGGGACTGTTAGCTCGATCATACCCCAAACAGAAATATGACCGTTTTTTTCAGCAAATCAAAGCTAAAACAAGATACAAGCTTCCGTGGCTTATTCACATAGCAGTGAGACATACAAGCAAACGAACGATATCATATGGGCACGGCCTTTACTGTCAAAAGTATCTCAAAACACGCAAAAGATTCAAACTACAGCAAACAGTTGTCAAAGCAGAGACACATGCCAAGAACAAGTAACGGTCGCGGTATCAACGACTGAAAAAGGGGAAAATTGCAGAGAAACATGTCAAAACACGTAAAGGTCTCACTACAGAAAAGCGGGTCAAATGTAGACAACGATGTGTAAAAAAAGTCTGAAAACTATGGAAGGGTGGGTGCATTTGTGAAATGCAGAGAAAGAAACATACACAAACACGTAACGCGTCTGAATATAGGAAAAGGTGTGTTGTGAAATGCAGAGAAAGAAACATCAAACACACGTAACGGTCTGAACTGTAGGAAAAGGTTGTGAAATGCAGAGAAGGAAAACATCAAAAACACGTAACGGTCTGAAATATAGGGAAAGGTATGTGAAATGTAGCAGAAACAGCCAAAAACACGCACCGGTATGAACTATAGAAAAAGGTGTGAAATGTAGAGAAACATCCAAAAACACGAATTGTTCTGAACTATAGGAAAAGTTGTGAAATTCAGAGAAACATGTCAAAAACAGTTAGAGTCTCACCTACAGATGCCAAATCCAGAGAAAGATGTGAAACATACGTACAATATTTATTTTTATTAATCTATTTAGTTATGATTATTGATTTTTTAAATTTAATTTGTTTTAATTTATTTTGCCATTTAATTATTTTTATTTATTAGTATTGTGTTTATTTATCCGTTTATTTTTATTTCTGTATTTATATTTACTAGATGTTAGATGCATAATTAGCATATGTATTTAAATAGACCAAATTTGTTTTGATGGAAATTTACGTCTGATTTTTATTTTATCCTTTTGGTCAAGCTGGTTTTTCCATATGTAATTCCTGATATAAGTCAATGGAAAAGATAATAAAATAGAAATAATATTAAAATAAATAAATATAAATAATATTAAATAAACCGATTTTTTAAAATTGGTTCAGGGTAATAACTAAATATTAACTAATAGAAAGAAATAAATATAACGAATTACAAAAATACATTTAAAAAATGAATAATAGTAAATAAATAAAAATTAGAATTAAAATAAAAATCAAAACAAATAGAATAAAATAAAATAAAACAGAAAACAAATACAAAATAAATTTAAAAATAAATAATAAATAAAAAAATTAAAATGAATATAAAACTGACTTATAAGAAAGTCATGATTATATCAGCTGTACACACTATTATTATCTATGGAGGATATGTATAGGGAAGTCTTAGCAGATACCCAAAATCACTATCTAAAATAAAAAGTCGTCTAATGACGTAATCAGTGACGTCATCACAATGTAAAAAAAAACTATTACACCCATACGCACCTTTTAAGTACACCACACATATATATATATATATACCGAACCTATGTCAATAGTACCTATATTATACACAGTACCTATGGGAAATTAATACGGAGTAGCTGTGCTTTGATTTTGGTGTTGCAATGTTAACGTTTGTGGTTACATTTCCCACCAAACATGGAGACCCAGGGGAAGGAACCTACGTGCAATTCAAAGATGACGAAGTTTGGACAACGATAGATCAGTTAGAAAAAATAATGATAAATGTGGAAAAGGGGGAGGGGAAAAACAACCTTCACAAAAAAAAAACCCCCCCCCCCCCCCCCCCCCCCACCACCGTCAGACCCAGGGGAGGACCCTGGGGGCGTGACCTCTATTAATACAACTAAGTTTGGAACTCCCACGTTGTTAATCTAAAAAAGTGATTACGGCCAAAATAAAGAAATAAATAAACATGAAAAAAATTATAATAAAAATAATGAGTTATTTAAATTGCATAATCCACAATGTCGTATTTCTATGACAACATGGACGATGTGTACAAAACTCAATCTATGATTGCGAGATTGTTCGATTTGACAAAGAGACTGCTTGAGACCGTATCGTGTTTTTGACATGTTTTCTATGTTTCTTGACACCGTCTTTGTAGTTGTGACCGTTTCGGTATTTAACATCGGTCTCTGCATTGTGCATCACCACAGGTTTGACATCCTTTTCTGTAGTTAAGACACCGTAAGTGTTTTTCACCTCTTTCTTTTTTTTTTTTTTTTTTTTTTTTTTTTTTTTTTTTTTTTTTTTTTTTAATTTCACCTTTTTTTGAAGTTTTTTGACCGTTTGTGTATTTGACATCGTTCCCTGCATTAGACACCATGTATGTAGATGAGACCTTGACGTTGATTTCACAAGCTTTCTATGCTTTTTGGCATCTTTTTCTATAGTTGATTGAAACCGTTTACGTGTTTTTGACATGTGTCTTTGCATTTAACACCTTTCTTGAAGATCAGAGACCTTTACGTGTTTGGAGACGTTTCATAATTATTTGAGTTTCATGGTATTGAGACCTTATTTAATCTTTGAGATACTTTACCTTTGAATGTTTATATGAATTTGGACACTTTTTTCTGTAGTTGAGGACTCTTGTCATAATTTTGACGTCTTTCTTTGTATTGAGGACTTGTTAGTTTTGAGCTACTTTGACAGAATAGCCGACCATATATCACGCCCTTTTCATTTGACGAATTCAATAGTAATCCCGGAAGTTATAGTATGCAACAGAGGGTTATGAGTCCATCCAAAGGCCCCGGTTAGGGGAAAGTTCACTCATATAAGGGAATGTGATCCCAAAAAAAATCCTATTCTTAACACATTAAAAATGGCTTTTACAATCATTTTAACCACTAGGTGCTAGTATGGAATTTTTTGCATGATTCCTGAATGGCTTGTGGTTAGTAAAGTTGCGGGTTCCGATCGTCTTTGGGACCCCCCTGATTTACCCGGAGTAGTACCGATTTTGATATCAGAGAAAGGCTGTATTTTTCTATGTCGTTCCTGAAATTAAGCCCTCAAATCCATATCTTCCCAAGAATAAAACGAAAAACACCGTTTCCATGGTTAACATCATGTTGCAGTATTGAATAGGGGCTTGTAATAAATATGCGTCTACCATCAAACTGCCAAATTCTTTCCCATGGGAATTGATGGGGCGTATGTCAGTTGGCAGCTTAAAGAACGTAAGAGAGCACCAATGTATACAAAAATCGGAACAGCACTTTAAACTCTTCGAACACTATCTCTAAGTACTGCCATGTGTGTAGAATAGTACAGATAGAAACATGCAATGCATTGTGGGATTGGTTCAAAACACCCTATGGTATGCAACCAAATGTATCGATTAGTGACTTGTTTGTGTTGAAATTGTATGTGTAAGCGAATGTACAAACCTTACTACATACAAAAAGACATGACCTCTGATTTGACCAACTGGAAAACACCCCCAGGTAGAGAAATAAGAAAATATTAAAAAGTTTAATTCCGTTATCAACGTCGGTTAAAACTATATTTATTTGTTTCGGGTGTGATTTCGACATTTATAACAGTTAAGAAATATTAAAACTTACTGAAAATGGGTTTCCATTTAGCAGGACGTTCAACTAATAAAAAAGCAGGGGGGTTTGAAGGAAAATGAAGATCAATCCAGCAGTGACAATCAGTCGCCGTATACTAGAGTAGTATTAGTTGGAAAACCTGGTAAAATTATTAATGACATAGATAACAAGGCGGGAAAAAAAGTCGCCAATCCATTACTATTTAGGGGAAAGCCATTATGTTACCACGAAACTCCAATGTTAAGTCAAACAAAGTTAAGTCCTATAGCCTAAATTATAGTTTAATTTGTAATTGTTTAAAATTAGACCACGTATATCTATCTTAAACGTTTGAGGTTTTTGTAGAATTGTATACAGCAGTATGTTTGGACAAAATTCAAATTTGTGATACCTTCGCGTAAGATATGATGGAAAATTCGCTTTTTGATGCAGTGTTGCTAATTAACATGGGACTGTGTTAATAAGGCAACATGTTAGACTTGAGATGTAAACTATTAAGTGTTAAGTAATGATTCCTATTCTTCTTTTAACTCTAAAACTCACCCGCTTTAGTATTTTGACCAAACTTCATCCTGCATCATTGACTAAGACCTTGTCAATTAATATAGAGTATTGCCCCCTCGTGACCTTTAACCTAGGTCATAGAGGTGGTGTTTAAAACACGTTTGTTGAAAGTGTTATCCATACCTGAACATTACTATGTGATATCCATTACAGGAACACTTCCATTAGATATTTCTACTCTTTTGGAGTGATTCTCACTATTAGAGTAAAATTATCAATCTTTTGGATTAAAATTTCATTGAATTTCATTCGGTTGGCAGAGTAAATTGTTCACTCTTTTTCATAGAGGAAGATACTTACAAAATGCCAGAAAAGTTGACGATATTTGGTTAGGTTTTTCAATAGATGCAGGGTAAAATGATTTTTATAAACTATTAGACTATTTTTGACGGAATATTTTTCAGTTATTATTGACTGTTATTTCCTTTCATTAGAAAGAAAAAATGCTCCGTGTCGATGTTAATCCAGATCGGCGACTGTTAGACTTCAAAAAATGTTCAGATGCAGCATTATATTTGAAGAAATTTGTCTCATAAAAATCTAAACTGTTCCTAGCAATTAAATCCTAAACATAAAACTGACGCTTTTAAACATGGAAAATGGCAACACTAATCACCACAACGCAATTGGGAAGAATACACCGCGAGGCCATAGAGGAATGTTCTCATTATCATCTGAAAAGCCAGAATGGTAGCATACTTGAAGTTGTAAAACAGGAATAATCACGGACACAGAGAAAAGCACCCGATATGGGACATTGGTAATTACAAATACCAATTGAAGTCACTCAAATATGAGATCTGTACACCTGATTGCGAACGAAGAAACCAATAAAATTTTAATTTTATCACCATTACATTTTTTTTACATTTACATTACAACCTGAAGTCTGTCGATTAAATGAAACTTGGTTTTGTCGGCAAGAATCTAAGTTACTCGATGGAGAATTATCTTTTTAATCGAAAACCCGGGGTTTTCAATCGCAAAAAATATTTGTAATATAAAACACGGATTTGCGAACAACGCCGAGATTTATGATTAAAAAATTTTTTATTAAACATTGTATTGGTAAATCCATTTTCAAAAAAGCTTTAAGTTAAAGGTCGGTTCAGAAATGTAAAAACATTTAAACGAAGTTAAAACTTGAAATGTTCCAAAAGACCTTTACTCTGGGATTTTGGCCCGAAATTATGCACCAGGACCATATGTCCTGCGATTATATATGGTCTTGACGAGCATATATGGATCTGGAGCTAAAGAATCTGGAAAAAATCTTCTAAGGATTAAAATCGTCCAGGGACCAATTTGCCATATGGTCCTGGGTTGCATAAATCTAAAAAAAAACTATGGTCCAAGCGATATTTGAAACACAATTGGTCAGGAGCAATGGCAAATATGATCCTGGAGCTTGGAGAAATAATAGTAACATACTGCTCAGGACAATATTTGCCGTATGGTTGGAGCACGTGCATTTTAAAAATGACTTAGAAATAGTTTCAGATTACTTATGCTCCAGGACCATATGGTCGTGGATTATATGGTCAGGGAGAATAATTCCGGGCCAACACTATCATAGAAAGCAAGGACGTTTCAGCTGAGCATTTTTACAAAACGTTTCTATAAGTGTTTTAACACTGAGACCAAAAACAAAATAAAAACATTTAAAAAAGGTTTGCCATATCGGGCCTTCTGAGCAACTAGAAAGCTCCGATTGGTGGCAATACCCATGTTTGTAAAATTTATGATGTAACTCAAGTAGGACAAAATATTGCATTCAGAAAGTGCAGATTGTTCATTCAGGTGTCATCATCAATTTAAAAATGGTCCGCAATGATACAATCATAGCATCCTGAAAATTGCGATGGGCGGCCTTGAGGTGGCCCCGTCTTGAGTTTCAAATTGGCTGCCGTTTTGGGCATATAACTTTGAAAATATCCTCAATGGTGGCATATGATTGTTAGTGATGCCGTGAAATGCACACAAGGACATATGAAATAAATGACCATGACTTCACAATATTATTTTGCCCAACAAAAAATCCAAAACTTATATGTTTAGTGGTCATATAGATGTGAATGAAAATCGATGACCATGGTATGTCTTGGTAGATACATAGATAAGTAAGAAGAAACTAAACCTAAATTGTTTCATACTACATTTTGTTAGCTGGTTCCGTCACACGCATACTTAGGCAATGTGTATCTCTAATTCAACCAAACGACCATCTACAAACTGTGTAAAGGGTTCTAGCCCCCCCTGGGTATGGATCGAGAAAATGAGACTATGAAGAAAGAGTAACAGGATAGATTGGAGGGCACCATATTACAAATGGACTCCTATGAGAGTACTAAACATATCCTGGCAGGAGCACAAGACAACAAGCACCGAAATAAGGGCGATTATCGCTCCAATAATCTCGGATATCATGTCTTGGAGGGTACAATGGCTAAATGGAGGTGGTTGTCCATTTAACTATAGAGGTTGATTGCTCGAGACACTAACAGGACCCATTCTGGCATCCCCAATCTTTAATGACGGCCGGAAAGGGAATTTGGCGCTACATGGTGAACAGCAACTCGGATACCACGCCTGAAACAATATATAACTTGCACAATTTTACCACTTATTAAAAATTCAGTTTACAAAGTAAATCCTAGGAACTATTACTAACTCACTGTATCATATTAATTATGCACATATTCTTCCTCTTCAGACAAACGGAAATACAAAGTCAAGAATAATACACTATTGGGTACATGGAAAATCTGTGGATTTTGGATGTATTATTTTGTCATTGACATCACAAACAAAGGTATTTCATCAATTGGAGCCTTCAGGTTTACAACCACCACTCTAACTCCACTATACACAGTAGGTCTATGAAAATGGGCAATTAGCATGTTTCTTTCACATTTAAAATCCCCACAGAGGAAATACAACAAAACATCACACCCAAAGTACAAGATGACATCACCAATAACCAAATTTTGAACATTGATGACCAGGAAAAAATTTAGTTACGAATCACCAAACTGTGCCCGATATGTGTAAGAACCGCAACCCAAGATTCTCTATAGTCGCCAACAAAGCAGTATTTGCAAATCGAGTGAAATTGATGAACGCCGGAGTAAATTTCATCATGTTAATTCCACTGTCCAAAGGCCGCTTAGTTTGAGAAAACCAGACCAGTCTACCATGTCATTCATGATA
>JAMKCH010007001.1:0-167029 GCA_023653785.1 Ophioderma brevispina
AAACCAGGCAAGAGTAGTGTCTGTGATACATGCGATACCAAAACTGGTTCCAAGCCTTTAATCAAATATCATGGTCAATGCTTCGAAGGGCAGCACCCATGTCAAGCAATACGAGCAGGACAGCCTTATTAGCTTCGAGGATTGTAATTTCTAACCCGGAGAAAGGGCTGTCTCAGTGGAAGGGAATTTGTATGCAGATTGCAATGATCATGATCGCCAACAGGCTGATACCACCGTAATGCGCCTTCCCAATCAATTTGGCAATAATGATTTGATATTGAAAGGCCTATAGCTCATACATCATGATCCATCATCCAAGATGTAATAAGTACAGAGATAATGATAGAATGTTTCAAAGTGTAGGAAATATAATGTCAAAAGAGAACGTTCACTATCCTGTGGAGGATAGGTAATAAATATTTCAAGTTCGTTTAATGAGCCAGGAAACGAAAGGGTCCCTGTTGCGGGCCTCGTTGGACATTTGACCAATTATCTTCAGCAACTTCAGAGTCAGAGAGTGCTTTAAAACCTTTGGCATATAGCATTTGGAATCCATATATGGTGAGAGATTCAGCACTGACAGTTCATATGGGGAACTAATCTTTTCAACAGTATCAAACCAAGAAAGTCAGAAAATGATTGCAAGAATCAGCGTCAGAGTTAGCGCTGGGCAAACCCTTGAAGATGAATTTCACAAAAGATTTTAGGTTATGATCATGTCCTGAGTACTTTTACAACAAACAAATTTGTCTGTAAAAAGTAATCAACAATGAGGTTACGGAGTTTAGTTTGGTCTTTCTTGAAAACATAAGCGAATTATATTATAGTCTTTATCAGAACGTGATTTGCACCATCTTGCTCAAGGACGCCATCCGAACCTGCCCTATCATAAAAGGATCTTACTATTATGCTCTTTAGTGACAATAGGGCAAAAGAGTTCATCCGAACAGAAGATGTTAATTGTCTCAGAATAATTACAGAGGTATCAATATCATCACGAATCGACAGGACAATCACAGAGGAGTGTATTGGATTGATCAATGTCAAGATACGAAATCCAAAACCACAAGGATGGAAAAGACAGTTCTGAACAATATCACCATCAAGCCGATTTCTACTAAAATCATTTGGGGCCATTGTCTGTAATCATGGATACACACGCGGCCCCTGATCAGCTTACTCGGCTGGAACCCTGATGCACCACAAGGCCATTGACCAAGACTTGTGGATACGCTAAGAAGAAGACGACGAAGTGGATACGAAGCGTTTAGATCACATTAAGGATTATCAAACGTGAACATTGAAGTAAGAGTAGTAACCGAGAATGACCGATTGGACAGGGGAGTAGTACCAAATTCATCAGAAATTGCGTGACCTCAGTCAAGAAAATGGGGAAGTAAGAAGTCCATTGGAAGCAAACGGTGTGGGCCGATAATACAACCGCACAAATTCAACAGACCCTTAGTTTTGTCAGTGAATCGAAATGTGAAAAGTAGATGTTTCAAAAACCAATGGGAAAGGCAGTTAAATTAGGAGTTTAGGAGTTTTTGGAATAAAACATCAATACCACCATGTTCATCATTATTCCACGCGGATGGTTGATAATGTCGAGCCGAGTGACGGGGGTACATTCGCCTATGACAACTGGGTCATTCGTGGACAAGCAAAAGTTTAATTTATACACAAGATATCAGCATCATTTTGCTAGTGGACATTGTCAACAATGTGACTGTTTATGAGATATCGTCGGAAGTGTTGTGGAGCCAATCCCAAGGCGACGGGAGTGTGAAAAAGAGTCTGAAGTGATGGCAGCAGTAATCATTTGAACCGGTGCGGAGCTCGGCACGAGTCAGGCGTAATAAGTCCTTAAGCTGGAGCGAAAGAAGCCCTGAACCTGAATTATCACGTTCGTAATGGGAATATACAACCGAGAGTCACAATAGAGGATGATACCGCGAGGCGCAGTTTGGGCGGGGTGAGACAATGGCTTTGTTGTGAAGTTTGTTCTGAAGGAGAAGGAGACCCCCGTGGAAAGAGTATCTGCCTTGTCGTCCCGCATTGAAGACTGATTAGAGTCAGTGGGACATGTTGCAGTAGTATAAAGGGGAGGGCATTTTAACGGCCGGTTGTGTACCAAGGACAACGCAGAAGGGGGGCTAGATGAATACATGCATTGAAGGCAGGAGCGCAACTGGGGCGGAACAAGACTTTACCAAAGGTTCGAGAAATGTACTATTGGGTGGGGATGAGTCCCGACGTGAGGTCCTATATACGCATTTTAGGATGAGTGCGGAGGAGGGGGCCTCCAACTACAAAGACACAAAGTATGGAGGCCTCTGAGAGGGTATAGCATTGGAGCATTGGAGCTCTGACCGAGAACGGATGATGGGAATACGTATTCCTAGTTATCGGCGATACTGGGGCCATGGGGTAGAGCTAGGTATATGCCATTAAAAGACCAATGTGCCGAGACGGTTGCCAGAGAGGTAGTAGAGAGTTCGTCTGTCGGGTTGGAGTTCCGAAGGAACTTCATTCCGATCAGGGCGTAACTTGGTTGAAGGTGTTCAGAGAATGTCAGATATTGGGGATTGAGAGATACCCGCCCACCGGGGTAACTCCGAACAAACCGATGTCTGATGGACTAATATATAGCCAATACCATGTCACTTTATGATTCAACCGTTCCGTAAATCAAGAAATCTGCCAGCAGTAATCCGATTGTGGTTCATGCGGATAGATAAAGCTGTATGACAGGACAGAGTATGGTGGCTAGAAACTACAATTATTTGAGATCAAAAGCCACAGGTCATTATGCCTATAATATTGCACTGTTAAAAATGTCAGTTAAAAATAACGTCGTTTGGACTGGCAATGGGGACTCAAAAACAGTTAAAACGACGTTTTTTACAGTTATGTGCCCGCTTCGAGTCCTTTTTACAGTTTTGTGCACGTTTGGAGCTGACAATTTTTAAAACGTTTTTTAAGAACTTTGGGTGGATGGCCGGCTGGGCCGGACGAACTTTGGGTGAACGGACAGACCCCGGGGACAGACTTAATATGAACGGCCGATAAGGAGTAGGTTAGAGATTGGTTATGTAACGGCACCTTTGGCGATGGACTGCTGCGGGATTTCAAGAGTACCAAGACGGTTTCGAGGCATTACGATTGGATACAAGGCATGGGGAAGTAACCAAATTTGAAATTTCACTGAACCGGAAGTGGTGGTGTGCCGCATATATTGGATGGGATGATCACCAATTTGACTTGTCACTGAAATAGAACTCCGTATGTGAGATGGAGAGGTACGACGGTGTCCAGAGCGATAGCTCAAAGCTGCAATATACTGGCGTGGATTGCATGCGTTTCAATGGGGACGCTTACGCTAGCAGGCAAGTTCAAAACTAAGTTTTTGATAAATTTGTGGAACCGTTACCGCAAATGCCAGCAGTGACGGTCAACGTTATATGTACACTAATTAGATGTAAACACCTTACAGAACACAACAAATTCAGTAATGTAGGTATTTGAGATCAAACTGCAACAGGTCATTGGCCTATAATATTGCATGTAAAACTGAATTCAGTAAAATAAGTCGTTTGATGGCAATTGGACTCACAACAGTTAAAATTGTGAATACAACGACGTTTTTTTTACAGTTATTTGCCCGTTACGAGTCCCTTTTTATAGTTTTTGCACGCTAATATCATGCTAGTAACAAAGATACCATTACACCCGAGAAATGAAAACCACAGAAACGCAGTTGCAATATGAATGTGGCGCAATATTTGCCAGGCGTTAGTCCCTATTTAATTCCAATTCCAAATCAAGGTATTCCAAAATATTTAAGTATCCAAATTCCAGTTTCTTTCCAATTCCAAAAGCACTCAGCGACCCACAGTAATATACTAAACCACCGAGATCCCACTCCTCAGCAATTGCCAAAGAAATGGTACAACCGAATAATAGAGGCCTAACTTTACAATTCGCAGTTCCTGTTATTAATGCACACTGCGACCATTAATACTAAGCCGCTGTGGTTCCCACTCCCCAGCAATTTGCCCAAGAAGAAGCGACCCGATCCAAATAAGATAGCCTAACTTCCACACTTGGAAGTCCCAATTAGATCCTTATTATTCAAAATTTCCTGTGAAAGCTATTTAAATTTACTTGTGAGTAATGTCAAAGTCTTAAGAGCCTTACCTGCACAGTTGGGACCAGAAAAAAAATCAGCTATTTGGGGAACAAGCATTTTGACTCACACTGTAGTCCCTATTTATTTCCAATTCCAAAATAAAGGTATTCCAAATATTTATGTATCCAAATTCCAGTTTCTTTCTTCCAATTCCAAAAGCACTCAGCGACCAGTAATATACCTAAACCATGAGAATTCCACTCATCAGAATTTGCCAAGAAGGTACCAATCACAATCCAATAATTAGCCTAACTTCACATCGAAGTTCCTGTATAGTGCACACGCGACCATTATAGTTATAATATTAAGCCGATGTGGTTCTCACTCCCCAGCAAAGTTGCAAAAGAATGGTACCAATCCAAGAATAGCCTGACTTAAACTTGAAGTCGCCAATTAGATCCTATGGAATACATACAGATTTACAACTAGTTTAAGCAAGGCCGCGGGGGCAATAAATGCGCAATTTTCGAAAGGGAACTAACATCCACTAGCCTAATTAAAGGATAGCCAGCGATTTGCTAATCCGAACATAGGAAAAAATCATCAAATTCATATTTTTGGTTTGTTCCGGGCAGGGATATGCAAACATAACCTGCCAAAGTGTTGGCTTGAAATCTGTGTATAAAAACAAGGCAGAGTAATTTTTATCTGATTCTGTAATTCTATCGTGCGTATCAAAATTTCCGACTTGAGGATCAAAAAAGCCTTTCTCGGTGGAAATCCCAGATTTGTAAGCGTGATATTGTGCACATGATCAATAAAGTTTGAACTCAAAACACAAACATATTGAACTTTGTTTATTCTGTGCTCGTGTAAACCATAATCAGCTCTGTGTATTGTAGATTTTGAGATGTCATCGCTGTATGTTATTTGCAGGAGACAGGGAATGACACAAATTTCCTCAAATACTTCATTTTTTTTCCATATTTGGTTGTTTGTTCACATGAAAGCCAGTTAATACAGGAAGGGTACACACTTATCCCGATTTATAAGTTAAAAACAATGCATTATTTCCATATTGTTCGATTCTCTCGCAATAACGCGTGTAATCCCTTTAAGTTACCATTCATTTCATTTATTATATAGATGCTACACGTTCAATTAGAGAAGGTCGTCAGATCTCAAGGACCCCCCCCCCAATGTCTAAATCCGCCAAAGCAAATAATCACCCGAGAATTTGACCAAAATCCCCACATGAAAACAAACAAAACACTTGAATAATTGAATGTACAGGGCCCCAAAGACAATTAGCAATAATTTATTTCACTTTTAATGAGTTGTAAACTTATATAATTAGCATATAAAATATTATAAATTAATCTAATAACATAATATTATAAAAGTATAACTGGTTTGTGTGCATAACTGGTGTGTGTGAAGCAAATAGAAGAAACAGAAGAGCTCAGAAGGCGTGGGAAAACTTATGGCAGGTACTGAACTAGTAATTTCATTAGAATGTGCTTCACTGTTCTATAGATGGCGCCCTGCTGCATGGGCATGTTTGTGCTCATAGGTGATTGGACATGAACTAGTGTGGGAACATAGATCCATACAGAAATCATGGGAATGACTTGAACATTTTAGTGAGTTCAGGACTTATGAGTAATGTTCTAAATTAGCACACTTGACTCATATAGAGAGGACTAGATCCTCTGGAATTGTTTGAGAGGACTATTAAAGCAATGAGGGAAAAGTGCAAGCAGAGTATCATAACATCGTACTTCAAGTATAGTGACATTCCAGTTGCTCCAAGTTGATGAAGTGACAGTAAAAACCATGTCTTACCATATAGATGGACATGTCATAGTTGTCTCCAAGCTCCAAAAGTAGTCCTCCGACTGTGGTAGCAATCTTTGGTTTTATATTTCGTGGCCTCTTAGTTATCCAAGGTAACAAAGCTGCAGCACATTCGACTTTATATTTAGTCGACCTCGAGCTTCGGGAGTCATTAGGAGCTGGTTTTCTTCAGTAAGACAAGTCGTCGTGGACACGTCCCACTAATGGAAATTGAAGTTTTCGATGGAATATTCGCCAGGGCAGTTTGTAAGTTCTACATCTTGCTGCCAGCAAAGCGTTGCGGCACGCACCAGGTAGTAAGTCTAATAGCTCATTAATTAACAACTTTATTATAGCTAAAGATTTGGATTATTGATACCTAATCGATATTTTGTTATGATTTGAAGTAATACACGAATCAAATAAATTCTGTTTGAATGATTGTAATCAGTTTCAGTTGTTGGTCTAGTTATTCAGGCGTTTGAATCCGTAGTCGGAGGTGTTTTTGGCCTTGGTCAAATTGACCGTAACAAAGTTCTGGTGGTATAAAATAGCAATGCATCATCAAAATTTCGACAGAGGCTTCCCACGAGCAACCAATGAGGCATTACCAGACATTATAACCCACCGGCATGTGAGTTTATGAGTGCCAAGATTCAGAACATATGCATTACACAGCAAGATTCCTACTCACGGCGTAACCAAGAGCTTAAGCTACTCCCTGTGTGATTTTCTCTTAGCTCTACTCCAAGTGACTTACCCTCCACCAGGCAGTTAATGATGGTAATTAATGGAGATGCCAGATTCTTAAAAATTTGCCAAGATTGACCTTTCCACCACGCGCACGGGCAGAGTCGTCAAAGATTCAATTTGTGAAACTTTTCCCGGAATTTTAAAAATGATCAAATTGACTTTTTAAAATTTAACCCGGACCTGTCAAATCAATCGTTTTACCAGATTCTAAATTGCCCATAATTTGGACCTTTTCAACCACCGCACACCTGGCAAGTCGCTCAAGATTAATCTTGTGGACAATTTGTTTTGATTTAAAAATTAGTCAAAATTTGAAATTTTCAACCACCCCAGACCTGTCAAATCAATCCGTTTTGCCAGATTTTAAACATTTCACACTGCTTGAGCACGGGCAAGTCAGTCAAGATTCAATTTGTGGACAAAATTTCTATATTTTAAAAATTGAGTCAAAATTGACTTTTTCAACCACCCCGGACTGTCAAATCAATCAGTCTTTGGCAGATTCTAAAATTTGCCCATTAATTGACCTTTTCCACACCGAACACCTGTCACGTCGATCAAGATGTCAATTGTGGACAAAGAAATTTTTGAATTTTAAAAAATTGGCTCAAAATTGTTCTTTTTCAACCACTCCGGACCTGTTCAAATCAATGCAGTTTTTGCCCAGATTATAATTGGTCAAAATTTTAACCATTTCCACAACGAGCATTCTGGCAAGCGGTCAGATTATTTTGTTGACAATTGTTTTCTGAATTTTAAAAAATTGGTCAACAATTTGACTTTTTCAACCACCCCAGACCTGTCAAAATCAATCAGTTTTGCCAGATTCTAAAATTTTCCAAAAAATTGACCTTTTCCACCACGCGCACCGGCAAGTCGGTCAAGATTCCAATTGTGGACAATTTTTAAAATCATAAAAGTCAAAATTGACTTTTTCAACCACCCCGGACCTGTCAAAATCAATCAGTTTTGCCAGATTTTTTGACCTTTTCCACCAAAAACTGTGACTTTTTCCACCACCGCGCACCTGGCAAAGTCAGTCAAGATTAAATTTGTGGACAATTTTTTCTGAATTTTAAAAAAAAAAGGTTCAAAATTGACTTTTTCAACCACCCGGATCCTGTAAATCATTCAGTTTTGCAGATTTTAAAAATTTACTCAAAATTTGACCTTTGCCACCACCCGGCGCGCACCTGTCAAGTCAGTACAAGATTCAATTTGGGACCAATTTTTTTCTGAAATTTAAAAATTGTTCAAAATTTGACTCATCAGTTTTGGCCAGATTTTTTGACAGATTTTTTGACCTTTTCCACCAAAAAAAATTGACCTTTTCCACCCAACGCGCACTGCAAGTCGTCAAAGATTCAATTTGTGCGACAAATATTTCATGAATTGTCTTAAAAAATTGTTCAAAAAATTTGACTTTTCAATCCACCCCGGACCGGTCAAATCCATCAGTTTTGCAGATTTTTTTGTAAAATTGACTTTCCCCACCACGCACTGACAAGTTGTCAAGATTTAATTTGTGGGACAATTCTTCTGAATTGTTAAAAAACTGGTCAAATTAAATTTGACAGTTTTCAACAACCCACTGGACCTGTTAATCAATCAGTTTTGCCCAACTTTTTTTAAAATGTGCTCAAAATTTGACCTTTTCCATCAAAGTGACCGCAAAGCGGTCAAGATTCAATTTGTGGACAATTTTCTGAATTTTAAAAATGTAAAATTTGACTTTTTCAACCACCGAGGACCTGTCAAATCAATAGTTTTGCCAGATTTTTTTAAATTTGAATTTACACCACAACGCACTGGGCAAGTTGGTTCAAGATTTCAATTGTGGACAATTTTTGAATTTAAAAAACTGTCAAATTTGACTTTTTCAACCACTTGGGACCTGTCAAATCAATCAGTTTGCCGATTTTTAAAATTTGCCCAAATTGACCTTTTCCATCACCGCGCAACCGCGAAGTCGGTCAAAGTCAATTTGTGGACACTTTTTAGAATTTTAAAAATTGGTCAAAATTTGACTTTTTCACCACCCCAGACTGCCAAATCCATCAAGTGTTGATCAGGTGCCCTTATATTTTTACAAATTGCCCAAAATTGACTTTTCAACACCCGCACACCTGGCAAGTCGTTCAGATTCAATTTGAGGACAATTTTTCTGAATTTTAAAAATTGGTCAAATCTTGACTTTTCCACCACATCGCGCACCTGGCAAAGCGGTCAAGATTCAATTGCAGGACAAATTTTTCTGAATTTTAAAAAATTGGTCAAAATTTGACTTTTTCAACCACTTTGGACCTGTCAAATCCACAGTTTTTGGCAGATTGATCACAGATTTTTAAAATTGCCAAAAATTGACCTTTGCCAAGGCACGCGCACCTGGCCAAATCAATCAGTTTTGCCTGATTTTTAAAATTTGCCCAAAATTTGACGTTTCCCTCACCGAGCAGTGGCAAAGTTGGTCAAGACATTGTCTGGACAATTTTCGGATTTAAAAAATGGTCAAAATTGGACTTTTTCAACCACCCCGGACCTGTCAAATCAATCAAACTTCAATTTTTTAATTCAAAAAATTTGCATAAAAATTGACCTTTTACCAAACGCGCACCTGGCAAGTCGGTAAAAATTCAATTTGTGGACCAATTTTTCTGAATTTTAAAAATATTATGGTCAAAATTGGACTTTTTCAACCACCCCAGGACCTGTGAAATTCAATCAGTTTTGCTAGATTTTAAAATTTGCCCAAAAAATTTGCCTTTTCCACCACCGCGCACCTGGCAAGTCAGTCAGATTTCAATTTGAGAGACAATTTTATGATTTAAAAATTGGGCCAAAAATTTGACTTTTCATCCACCAGGGGACATGTCAATCCAAAACTCAATCAGTTTTGCCAGATCTAAAAATTTGCCTAAAATTTGACCTTTTTTGCCACCACCGCGCACCTGGCAAGGCGGTCTTCAAAATTCAATTTGGCGACAATTTTTCGGAATTTAAAAAATATGGTCAAAATCTGACTTTTTCAACACACCGGACCTGTTCAAATCAATCAGTTTTTGCCCAGATTTTTAAAATTTGCCCAAAATTTGACCTTTTCACCACCGCGCACCGGTAAGTAGGTCAGATTCAATTGTTGGGACAATTTTTCTGAATTTACAAAGTAGTCAAAATTTGACTTTTCATCCACCCCGGACCTGTGAAATCAACAGTTTTGCAAGATTCAAAATTTGGCCCAAAATGACCTTTTCCACCACCGCGAACCTGGCAAGTGGGTCAAGACTCAATTAATTTGTGGACAATTTTTGAATTTTTAAAAAAATGATCAGAATTTGATTTGTCAAGCCCCCGACCCCGGGACCTGTCAAAAGCAATCAGTTTTGCCAGATTTTAAAATTTGCCCAAAATTGGACCTTTTCCACCACCGCCGCACCTGTAAGTCGGTTCAAGATCAATGTGTTGGACAATTTTTCTGAATTTTAAAAATTGCGTCAAAATTTGACTTTTTCAACCACCTGTCAAATCCATCGTTTTGCCAGATCTAAATTTGCCCCCAAAAGTGACCTTTTCCACACCGCGCCATGGCAAGTCGCGTCAAAATTATAGTAGATAGAAATCAACCCCAGAACCCTGTTAGCATTGATCTCTCGATTCTCTTCAAACATTACCGGGTTAGTCAATTAGCAAGCGCGCTATTCTAGTACATCGGAGGTTGTAGGTTGGAGATGGTAAGCACCGCTTGTTGCTTTTCTTTTTCCAACACATGTGGCACTATGACCAGTGAGGGATATTGATAGAAACTATAGAAAGATTTTCATGGTAACCGGGCCTGTGAAACTCCTATATTTAGCACGTTCAAAACCATGGAATCGCTGTTATAGTGGCCCCGCGCAATATGAGGATAGCATGGTTATGATAAGTAAATTAGGGAGACTAGTGAATTCCTCTATGGATTGCTTGGATTGTAACACATAGGAAAGTTATATCCAAAAGATCGTATTCGTCGTCTTAAAAACAGGAAAAAGAATAAGAAGAAAAGAAAAACAAAACGTATCAGATAAACATAGCTCTTCTGGGATTTAGATTTGATCTTCTTTAAAAGCGTCATCGAACATGTAAACGTTACAATTTGTACCATTCTTATCGGGTCCTCATCAACGTCCATCCACCATTTGAACAATGCCACAACATTGAGGGACCAGTCGGGCCCAGCCAAGGCGAGTTTCATCTCCCATTATATAAACTCCCTGGTAAACTTGTTATTACTATTTTTCCTGATCTCATTTGGTGGGGCAGGAGATTTAGTCGACGGAATTAATATATATTAAGGTAACAGTTGAAAATACAGTCTGCCAACTTGTTTAGCTTGTTCACCTTTTTTTGGGATTCCACGTCATGTCGTTCATTCAGTCATCAGTACTTTTGTTCTATTTTGGTATAGGGTGCATTTTTGCTGTAAAACAATCCCATTTACAATAAAAATTACTAACAACTTATATTATCATTTCTTCTTAAGTTATCAAGAAGACACAAACTAAAAGCCCGTTTCTTCCAGCGTCAGCAACAAACAATTTCCAATAGAAACAGTGCAAAAAATGGGACTTTGAGGACAGTAGGGGCGCACTTGTTACATTTTACATTAAACGTTCCTTCTTGGTCGTGTCCAAAACATTTAGTTTCAATTACTATGAGCTAGCCAGAGATGGTAGCCCCGGAGCTAGCAGACAATTGTAACACATATCAAGTACAAAAGGTTGAGTGATTAAATATGTAGACCGACGGACGGGACCCCTGAAAAATAATTTTACGTGCCACAAAATGGTGCCTTAAAGGGCACCCTCAGTGGCTTGCTAAATACAGAAAATCGAAAAAAAATCATAAAATAAGATTTTTGCATGTTGTAACAAGTTTACAGGTAGTCCGAACATGCCCTGCAAATGATAAGACCAGAAGCCACTATAAGGACAAAATAGATATTTTAGTCATTTACTGTCCGAACGGACATTACTACAACACACAATTAAACGGTGATTCATATGTGTGAACGCAGACCCCGTTTTTCCTTTTCTGGCAATTCTTCAGTTGTAAAAAGTAACCCTTAAGGAATTCTAAGACTTATATTCATTGTTTAAGTATTTCTGCACATCTCAAGTATTGACTCTTCCAGTTGAATCACTGATTAGTGTCTTTAAGGAGAGGGGGGCCAAGACATTTTGTTCAGGGGTCAATTTTTTATTGGTTCCCAATCGTGCTGGAAAAGTATAACATGTTATTTCTCTAACCACAAGGATTAGGGAAAGGTATAGTTTGTTACTTAATCTACAATGTAAAGTTAAAGAGATATAGGGACTAAAAACAGCACCAAAAAATCAATAAAAAGGGTCAATTCAGTTGTACAGGGGTCAAATTTTAAGTTGCTCAATTTGGATAAAGAAAAATGGTGCAAATTATTGGTGGAGATCCATAGGATCAAATAAGGAATAGTTTGATGTGTCTTAAATGCCTGCTTAAGAAAGTATGGTGAAACAAGGTCAAGCCACATTGAATGCAATTGACGTTGAACTTCTGTGCCCCCCTACATCGGTAAAATAGTATTTAGAAATCCGAAACATTCCTATTTTAATCCTATGAGCTCCACCAGTAACTTTGCACCATTTTTTATTTAAATGTGAATTTCGAATTTTTTTGTTGTTTTTTTGGAACAATAAGCGCATTATAGTCTTCATCAGAGCGTGATTTGCGCAATCTACCTCAAGCGCGTTTCGAACCCGCCTCTCTTGTGATTCATTTTATATTATACCAAGGAAGGCAATTCCGAAGGTAAGTATGTTCCTAAATGACAAGAGGGCAAAGTTCGTCTAGAAATAATCAAAAGCTGTATCGAGGATCATCACAATACGACTGGTAGGCCCCTACTGCACAAAGACATCAGCTGAGGCCGAGTATCGAAATTAATGTCAAAATTACGTTTTTTTTTTACGTTATTTTCTTGGAATCAGTTCATTGGAAAAACGTGACGGAAACAGTCCAAATATAGATTCCTTGTGATCAATTCCCAAATTGAGTAAAAGGAATGTTGTTTTTACTCACAATTTTAGTGACGTTCACTACCAATCTGGTAGCTCTTCAAAATGACAACTCATTCCCGGATGTCGGCTTGGAACACCTATACTCGGCTGACTGAACCTGTCCACAGGAAGTGTTAATACCGGTTTCTGATTGGCTAATGTCATCAATATACTTCGAATAACCAATCAAATCTGTGATTGATCGTGCTCAGGAGGTTAAACTTGGAGAATCTTCTCACTCAAAGAAATAATGCATTGATTACTTGTCATTTAAATTTAGAACAAATCTTTATCCCAGACAAACTCCCGTTCACACTAATCGTTACTTACAGCTCTATCAATTCATCGTGTTCTAGATTTGATTGATTACGGTATCATTGCTGTGCCCAATATACAGTGTAAATGTGTTTATCCCAACGTTCGATTTCATGTCAATGCATATAGATTACCCAAACCAAAAAAGAGAGAGCTATAAAAGTATCTACCTTGGAAATGTTAATGCTCAAGGAAGATGACAATGAGTGGCATATAGATTTCCAAAAGAGACGAGATTACAACATTCAATGTACCAACAAATATGTCGTGCATTAATTATCATTCGATCTTTGTATGCAAGCCCTCACGGTGATCCACGTCGGCTTGCATGAAGAATGTTCAATTGCAAAGCACACAACGTCTCTTACGGATTCTACTATCTAATCAACGATGAACACGGCAGGTTTTAAGGGTTAAAATTATCTTTCGACATGCTAACATCGTTATAAGTGGAAAAAACAAGCTGGTTTCGCTGATGTTGATAATTATACTATCATATTTCAAGAACAATTAAATATCTATCACCATTATGAGGATCCAAGAATTTTTTGGCCTAAAAATCCCGCAACAGAAACAATTTTGTGTTATCATACCTTTACATTGTAACAAAAAATGTGTCTGTCAAAAGTTTTAGAAAAATCAGCAATGGTGAACATATAAAAAAAGGGGGTAATTTTGTACAGTGGAGTCAAAATTAAAAGAGGTCAATTGCCTTTTGAAACCACACCAAGTATATCTGGCATGAGGATTAAAAAAAAGTATAGCTTGCCCAATCTACGTCCTTATTTTCAGATTATAAGGCTCATACCAGTTCAAGGGTCATTTGGGTTAATCCTTTCAGAGTGCTCCGATTTTGACGAACCATAGTCTCAAATTGTGTGTCTGATCATATCCTGAACATAAAATTGCATATCTGCCCTGAATTTGTATTTAGTATGTTAATTTAGATGGCAAGCATAATGACCCCAGAGGATAGGAGAAATGTACATTTTGACCTCTAATTACAAATGCAATGAGTATTTTACAAATGTGAAATAAGTATTATATTCCCTCCCCCCACTGGTCCTGGGACTATATGAAGAATTTGGGAAGTTCGTTTTTGAAAATAATCGGAGCATTCTGAAAATTTAGCCCAGGATGACCTTGAACCTTATGCCCTATAACTATTAAACTATCGACCACAGATAGGGCAAACTATACGTTTTAATTCCGTAGGACATGACCAAAATGTGGTTATATGAGATTTCAGTACAATTATACCTACTTTAGTACAGTGTCCCCGCCTACTGTAAACTTCTTAGACTTTGGATGTTATTCTCTCATATCTAAGTATAACAACACCCAAAAACCGTTGCGGTTTTAATTATTTTGAGTCACCATTATGTATGTCTATTTAATTTGCTTGTACTACTTGGTATCTCTCTCTTACTCTTCGGTATACAGTCCACCTCATCTTGAAAAATCCTAGGTTACCACCCGGACAAATTGCTTACAGAAGGTTTTCTTGCTGTAACTAGCAGTAACAGATCTCCAAAACAACATATCAAAAAGGTAGAAAAAGGGAAGCCTGGCAAGACATGGTAATTTGAATTATTTACGTGGGGACGTATACGCCCCTATTTCGCCAAAGGTGATATTATTAGCTCATAAATACATGTTTAGGACGATTTTCCATTTTTCTGTTAGTATTGGAATATGATTTGCAGGCTATGCCTGCAAGTGTTGTAGAAATTGCCATTGATATATTAAAAGGGAAATGATGGTCATTATTCAGATGGCCACAGTTTTCCCCGCCACAAAATCAATTTTGATTCTAGATGATTTGTCAGACTGCAATCGGAATAGGGAGATCTTTATTAGCAAATGATTCTCAGAGAAATGTATTCAAAACACATTGGGCGCCAGCTTGTGCAGGGGCCCTCCTTCTTGATGCGAACTGATGGGATAGGCCCCCCCTATATGTGCTCGGCCAGGTTGAAAATCGGGTCCCTTTTCCAGGTCCTTTAGATAAAAATGCTGAATAAAATTGGGGTCATCCAGTATGAAACTTTAAGGGGCCCAATGATGTTAAATGAAAGGGGTCATCAGTATTGAAACTTAAGGGGGCGAATAATGATGTTAAAACTGAAATTAATTTAATAGGAAATGCTCTTTCTCAAGTTCAAACTGCCATGGATTATAAAATTGCTGCCATGAAATTTATAAATTTGTTAAAAATGTGCACGTATAGGTTTGCCGAAAATTGGAATTTGGGTGTTTAAATTTTGTTTTAAAAGTGGATAATTTTATGCAAACTTTGATAATAGTGGATGCTAACAGGAAAGAGAAGATGGGGTAATTGTGTAATCTATGTGAACATTTTAAAAAGGGGGGGTCATTTGGTAATAGCTGGGTTAATAGGTAGGACAGTAGCATAAAAAGGCGGCCCACATTCTACACGTCCCAAAGTCAGGCAATTCTAACAGACATTGACTACGCACTCTAACAGGGGATGTGATATCTGACGGACACAAGAATCTACTAAAAGCATCATTTGAGAATGCTGCCAGATAAAGTTAGCCTACATCTACTGCCAAAGAGACGGAATGGAATCCAGGACCGTCAATGAGGTAAGAGAATGAATCAACCTATTCTGCAGTACGCACAGTACCCACTCAAAAAGGTTTAGAACCAGTACCTCGGATCCTATGTGGACAGCAAGAAAGGACTAAGAGTTAAAGGGTCGTGGCATGATCGTAATAGCAGGCATCGTCCCATTACGCCAGATGTTATCGGAAGTGGTCAACATTTTGGTATTTCGAAGAGAAAGAAAAGCTACTATTTTCTCATTTACCCTGTGAATCTTAGGGCTAAAGGATATTTGGTTTGCAAGTTACGTTATGAGCGAAAATCTATCCCATTTCGGCTTAGAAAATTATTTTCCAGTTCTGTCACATGAAAACGGGTTGATATTATCAGCGCAAAACTCTACAGAGGGGTTTAGAGGTGTAAAGGCCATTGGATCAAGATGAAAACTTTATTACTTAAATCGGGTCGTCCCCTTCTAATATAATGTATAATAACCAAAATATAGGCAAAATGGCACATAGGTTTTATGCAAATTAGCATGTCTTGCATGCTTCCTTTCTGAATCGTGATATGCTGTTCGGGAGGGTTTATACACACAAGTTTACAGCAAGAAAACCTTCTGTAGCAGTTTTGTCAAGGTCATACGTAGATGAGTGGACAATAGGGCGCTTTTGCACAGACTTTCAATAGGTTAACTTGGTCAGACTTTGTCCTTCAGAACAACCCAAGCGCGCAGAGAATATAACGGAATCACCTGTAAAAATATCAGACTATCAGGTGAACCAAGTGCATGTATTGCGTTCTTCGCATGCTTCGATGATTATGGAGGGCAAACCAAAAGTCCATTAACATATTTAGTTCGTGAAAGGGCCCTATTACTCCGATCTTTCAGGAAGGTAAATGTTGTTGAATGGACTTAGTGTGCCTGCCAGATCATCAAGCATGCGAAAAACACTGTATACACGCACCTGGCTCACTGCTGACATTTCAGATATTTCTGCAAGTGACTCCTTTTGTATTCCCCGATGTTGGGTGTTCTGAAAGATAGGCCTGACCAATAGAACAGTTAACAGTGCATGTTTGTAAACATATTAGGCCTGGTCTCTGAAATAGGTCGGCCTGACTGATACACAGCTGGGCAATTGTAGCTGTTAGAGTTTTAATAATATGGCCATAACGATTCGCAGGAATGGATTGCAGGCAAACCAAAAGAATGGACGTAGATTAAACATTTTGTCTCGGCTTGTAATTTTGTATATCAAACATAAATTTTGATAATAATACTGCAAGGTTAGCTTGTGATATATTGGGTATGACGTTGTTTGCTTACCTGTTATTCCTTATGCTGGTGACTTATACTTTTCTATGTTAGACAGAAAATTCTAGAACTCAGACTATAATTACTAGTATAGTTAAAAAAAAAAACAATCCAAAATGAGGGATTTCAAATAGAACCGTACACGATGATTTTGTCTTCCAACTAGTCCTTCAGATTGACGACAAAAAATCAAGGGTTTTTTGTTTTCTATCACCATAATTATTTCTGGCTCCAGTTTTGGCATTAAAGGCTGATTCAGAATTTTGAAATATAGTTTTTTGGTGTAATAATTAAAAATTCCGGCCAAATCTAAAGATAGTCACCTAAAATGCCTTTTATTCTAAAGTCGAGCTGATTCGGAATTTTTCGTTTTTCTGCATGTAAATATATAAAAAAAAAAAAAAAAATTAGTACCATTTATGCACATATAGCAGTGCCATAGATACCGTGTAAAATGAAAATTCGGATCCGGAATTTTATTCAAGTTGTGATTTTCTATATGACAAACTTCGATTTGAGCTTCTAGCTAGTTCACATAGTGATTAGTATATGGACAAACATAATTAAACGTTAAAAAACTGGATTTGTTTGAAAAAAATGAGTGCGCTTCTAGGGAAATCTCTGATCAGCTTTAAATCTAATGAACCCTAATGATGGATATTGTCCACAATGGTGGTTGTTCTTCTGTGGTTATTCGGATCGTCAATGTTTAAATATTACCTATAAGATTGTAAAACTTCGCGTGGATTTCGTAATTATCACATTGAACAATTCAATACTCATTGACGTTTTCGTGCAGTTCCTGTCGATTGTAATGATTCCGATACACTTTGCAATTATTATGAGACCCTTACATTGCTGTTCTAACGGACTTTGCCCTGTTGTCACTAGGAGTATACATCGGTACTCGCCTTCCTTGTTATAATAGTAAAATCCATCAGGTGGGGGAGGGGGGGTCCGACCGACGGCGTCTGAGCCTAGATGGTGCAAATCACTTTATGATGATGATTGATGATGGCTATACCTCGGTTATTGTTCAGAAAGACAAACTCAATTAACTCAGTGGGATGATCAAAACGTGACTTTTTACTGATAAATATCTTTGCTGGAGTACTAAGACGTGTTCAAAACAAATAAAGTCGTCGGAATAATCAAGGGATTTACCAGAGCTAACTCGACGTTGATGATGCATGATGATGTCCACATCAACCTATATGCACAACAGATGGTAGCCAACTCAAAGAGGTCAATGACTTCAAATATCTAGGTCCGATGTTGGACAGCAAGAAAGACTTCATGTCACGCAAAGGAAAAGCTTGGAATGCCTGGAATAAACTACAACCCACCTATGGCAATCTGGGATCTCCAATTCAACCAGCTGGAATGAAATTCTTTAGAACCTGTGTAGAGAGTATTCTGGTATAGGATCGGAGCCTGGACCATGAAGAAAGAGCTACAGACAAACTGGATGGCACCTACACACAATTAGTTCTTATGCGAGTACAAAAACATATCCTGACGTGGAGCACAAGACAACCAAAGCAACAGATATATGGAGATATATCCTCCAATTTGATCTTCTCTTGCCAAACGCCGTGCCGATTTGCCGGTCACTGTCATCGTGCGAGTGATCAAGTAGTCTCAGACGTCAAATGTTGGAAGTTACCATGCCAAAAAGGGGTCGTCGCACGTAAGTCATTGATGTATTGCTCGAGACATCCAGCAGGATCCAACATACATCTCACTTAAGCGGACAAGATAGCTCAATCATGTAAGAAAACTTATGCGGACAAGATAGCTCAATAAGCGGACAAGATAGCTCGACTCCAGTGTATGCTCATCCATGCGTATAGGCGTTGGACGTCGAGCCCTGTGAGATTAAGCTATCTGTAATTTCCCTGGACAAGAAATTAATTAACCGCATTGGTTGTCTCGATTTACCCATGCCGATATTTGGTTAGCTGATCCCGGCAGCGATGGTTATCTCGATGTAGTTTGCTGATATAAGGGAAAGCGCTGATCCCGATATGCTGCATCCATTGAAATGATGTAAATGGTTTATGGTTCATGTTGGGCACACAGTGATCAAGACATTGTGAAACCGTAGAGGCAAATAGATAAGGCGCTATACTATAAATCTCTGCTATATAATTATTATTAATGACAACAGGGACATTTGGCGCTACATGGTGAACAGCCTCTCGGCTGCGGTCGTTAGATAGAACTCTGACGTTGATCTTGCATGCTCTTCCGCTTTCTGTAGTTCTCAAATATGCTCTAGCCAGAGAATTCTTCATTGAATACTGAAGTCCTTGTCTGTGCATTGGTTGCTCCAACAGTGGGCAGGCCCAAGAAATGTTCCCTTGTCTATGTTGTTGTTCCGCAGTCACAAACACTATCCTTGTCGGCTTCCCTGGTAGCCCAATTTTTGCTAGGAAACCTGTATCGACGATTCTGGGTCCAATGTTTTTTGAGGCATTGCCATTCACCCCATGAGGAGTCAGGTCGAGGTGGAAGATGCTCATCGGGTTCAATACCAATAGATGTTACTTAGTTGAGAGCAAGTCTTTCCGTTCCACAAGCGACTCTCTTTAACTCCTTAGCGACTGCTTCAAGAGGTTGTACTTTACTTAAGAAACTCTCACATACGTAAGGCGGTTTAAACAGCAGGTCTCTGCCCCGACATAGGTGCTTCACAATAGATACGTGACAGCTCGGGTCTTGCTGATCACGCTACCTCCGACTGATGTTTGGTGGTAGCAATTCCAAGTCTAGGAGTTTTAGTTCTCTTTTGTGTCGGACGAAGACATCCTATGAAGCGAAGGAGGCTTTTACAGCTGGGGTCACGATTCTTGGCCTGGGTTGATTTTTCCCATACAAGGCATGCATACTCTGGCAGACAATTTCCGTCGACTCTTTGTGGGTGAGTTTGTTCAGATTTATTTCTGCACATATTTTACTGTTCGTCTTCTTATATGCCACTCTCTGAATCTAAAGTTGCTGAAATAATTGGGCAAATATACCAATATCCACAAGCCCTGTACGTTGACACTCTTCGGCCGGCTCATTAGACTGAACTTGTTTATTATGTGTTATTACCCATATCACATGACGTAAACATCTCTTCTGTCAGGCTATTTCCTCACACTCTGAAACATTCTATCTTATTCCCCGTACTTAAGATCATGATGCACTTAAGAGCTAGTATCAAATACATTGCCAAATTGATTGAGAAGGCTCATATGTTTCCGACATGATCTGGTGAGCCTTTCTATCTGCATACCCGGACTAATCAGTATATTCATCCCATGCAAATAAATCTCACCATTCCACTAAGACTGCCTCCAGGTTAGAAAATTAGCATCTTTCAAGCCTTAAGATCCGGTACCTTAAAATGACATAATTAATCGAATGTGTAAATTTAAAAAACATTGTTTTAAAAGTAAACTAATGAGGGTGCTTAAAGACGGGCCGAACGATTGAATTATGGGTACCAGGTAAGAGTATACCTTTTTTGTTGTTGGCCAAAAACACATAGGGATCACTTTTTCCACTGTTGTTATCTGTTGATGGTTTTGTCTGTTGTGAAAAATTGTTTAACATTTGCCGGTAAATATCCGCAACTTCGCTGGATTTCAACCAACCTTGAGTCTCGGTCCAAAATGGTATCCCTGCCGTTTGTTGAACGGAGGTCAATGGTCACATACCAAGTCAAAGGTCATGTGAGATCAAGTGTAAGATAGGCTGAAAATGTACCGTTTGACTGGTTTTCAAAAGACAACTTTACATAATTACCTCAATAATTTATATAAAATTATAAACAGGCTTCAATGGGCACTTGAAAGTCCATTAATGACAACCCCACCGAACCATACGCTGCAAAGGATGTACAATATATGAATTAGGAAACATACAGTAATGAGGCATTGTGATTCGTAGGGGAAAAGACATTGTCTCATGTTTGTTTACGAGGGTAGACCACTAAACGAATTGCCACAAAAACCACTTACTATTAAGGACCATACCACATAAGTTTCATGCTATGATAGATATATTAAATTGTTCACGTCAATGCAAGTGACTTGTGACTGGGCCATTGTTTTTATTCATACGATCAGGCCATTGTGTTGTTTGGTGTGTGTGGTTGTGCGTGTGTAGTCGACTTGTACACTACGCTTAATATTATTTACTCGTAAAGTTGCTAAAATATAGCAGTAAAGTAAAACCCCTTCCCCCTAATGTGTATTCACAGATTATGAAAGAACACAAAAAGTCCAACTACACAATCATCATCCGTGATAACAGATAACATCTCATTCGCCAGATTATATTACAGGCCAAAGTATCTAAACATAGAATTCAATCACAAGCATAAAGCGCGTGTCCCGGGTTGTTTTATCATCATTGTGCTTAAACCCCCATAACCATCGCGTATGACGCCTTTGACCGTTGTTTACTTTTGTACAAAGGTAAACTTAAAAAGGTTAAATTTAAAAGGTAAATTAAAATGTAATACTAACCATTGGATGTTAGCTGAGAGTTTGGGGCTTCATGTAGGAAAATTCTAAAATATTGAAATTACTTGCGGGGTGGTAAATTTTGGAAGCTGCGAAGTTTGACCCGTGACCGATGGGCTATCTGAAAAGACGTTTCTCATGAGCCCATTTGTTGGAATCTCGTTGATTGATTTTGTCATGTGGGAATAAATTAGTTTCATACATTAAGAACAGTTGACTGCGCAGCAAAAATGGTGACTTTAAAAGAATTAAAATATGCAGGGGTAAGTCAGAAAATCCTTTATTTAAAAATCCAGACCGTGAGCTCAAGGTTATAACTGGATTTTGGTCATTTGGAGATAAGGACACAAAAAAAACAAAGCTTCCCTTTGAGGTTAGTGTTGAGAGGCCCTGCTCCTGGAGCATGGTTGGTGGTCAAAAAAATACAGCTAGTGCAAGAAAGTGGTTTCTGCCCCGGGGGGGGGGGGGGGTACTCGACCCAAAAATTGGGTACGGGGAACGCGGTGTGGTCCACCGGGTAAAAAAATCGACCATGTGATAGTGACCAATTATATACAAAAATATGACCCATTATATAGTTGGTTCCGAAATTTCGGACCCATTACTATAGTTGGCTTTGAATTCGCACCATTTTTATACTAATTCTTCAGCAAAACGGCCCATTTTCATAGTAACTTTTTCAAAAAATCAGAAATCAACCATTTTCATTGTGATTTTAGCGAAACTCGGAAAAAATCGACCCATTTTCATAGTAAAATGCGACAAAAATGAAAAAAGGGACCCATTTATTAGTAGCAATAACCTCAAAAAGTGACCCATATTTATAGTGCCTTGTGGAACAAAAAAAAAACACCGACCAATTGTATAGTAAGGCGTGAAAAAGTGACCATATCGCAGCCACATATTACCTACCCTTTCCACTGAGTTCCCCCCCCCCGGGGTTTCTGACCTACAAAAATGGCAACAGAAACATATTTGTGTGTTTCAAACTTGTCACAGAATAATGTGGCAAAAGTCTAGAAAAATCAACAATTGGGGAACATGTAAAAGATTTTGTACAGGGTTCAAGTGTTTAATTGTTTTGAGTTGAAACCTACACCAACTAATTCATCTGGTTATGAAGATTAAAAGGTATATTCATTAGCGGCCATTAGTTTTTCAGGATTATAGGCTCATAACGTTCCAGGTCATCCTGGGTTATTCGTTAATATGCTCTTATTTTGATGACTAGTCTCAAATTAATTTGTCCTGGCCATACGCATACAGGAATTATATTTGCGATGCATTTGATATTTTAGTATGTAAATTAGATGGACGTGGAAATAGGTGAACCACCCTCCACACAGATGAGAACACAACTGAACACGCAAACTGCCGACCGGATCACACCGAGAACTCCAGTGGAACCTTGGAAATGGGTTTCCTATCTCAAAGGTCCATCGCTTTAATGTTTACTTACTGGGGAGACTTATTGACATTCCACTCAGAAAAGGCTTCAATCCATGTTTGGTAGAACAACACCCTCTGTCCACAGAGGCACTTCCGAGATACTCCAAGACTTCCAAAGAAGAATGAGAAACAAAGAGTAACTACCTTATCTTCAAATGCAGAAGGTAATGTATCTACTTAATAAAACTTAATCCAATTTGCCCCAGAATGGGAACCACTTTCCAGAACCTATCTGGTAGATAATATGCATGAGCTAGTTACGAGAGCTACTATGAATTGAAGACAAATAATGGGCCACAGATAGATACACTGCAGCATCGGAGTCTTCCAAGGATTGCCACTATGATGCGTATGCATATGACCGGGCACTCTGTTGAAAAGAATACATACGACTGTCAAAAAAGCTTCCTGTCCAAAATGACCTCCTGAGATGGACTGAACCAGAAAACAAAACCAACCTACAATCTTGTTTTCATAAGTCCTTGTAACACCGTTAATATTGGCAGTATGACATGATAATAGGCTTGAAACGCATTGTAACTATAACTTTCTTTCCCCCTCCCCCATCCCCTCCCAATCCAGTGTTGAAACTAATATGGTGCGAGATTGCTCAAGTGTGTCGTGTATGCAACATTGAAATGAGGGGGCGGGAACCCAAATAGCACAAAGTTGTTCCAACAATTTTGAACAAGATTGTAGTTTCGTCACACGCTATGAAGTGATTTATTCCCAAACAACATGCAAAGACAAGCGGAACATGACGCCGTGTCATACTGGTCATATGGCATATGACTCAAAGTTGACTATAGCTGGTAAAGAGATTACTCAAATCGACATCCAGTCAAAAGTGATTCCTCGGCATGTCATCGTCAAAGGATATTAGCGATTTACAACAGTGTAGTAGGGTTATAAATAGATCCCTTCTAGAAGTTTGAGGAAGAGGTTTGAGATGTTTTTCAATAGTTTGAAGGGTGCTGAACAAGATTAATTTGATCCAACCTCTGGGAATGTGGGGAATTTGTAAATAATGGGGTTAAATTAGTACAAGGGTAAATTGAAATCAAGTCAAATAAGGATTAAAAAAAGTATTTAGTTTGTCTAGGTTCCTATTAGGGTTCAAGGTCATCTGGGGGTAAACGTTGACCCAGTGCTCCATTTCGTTTGAACGTTGGGGTCAAATTGTTTCGTCTTGCCTCAGTAGACAATGTTGGGGAAGTTAGTTCGTAATTCAAGTGTGTGAAAATAATAATTGGTCTACATGGTCTAAAGAGGTCACCAACACTGACCTCAAATTGTTTATACAGAGCTGTCACCCAAAGACTGCAAATGGAATTTTCGCTCAGTATGGACAAGGGCAATATTGGATACTGAGCACTGGATTTTTGTTGCCCCAGAAAATTGACCTTGAACCCTTATCAGGGCTATAGCCGAGTAACTAAACGTCGGAACCTATACAAACTATACCTTTTTTATCCATATAATGAGACAAAAATACTATTGGTGTACATTTAAACACAATTTGAATGATTTCAAATTTACCCCTTTACTAAATATACCCCCTTATTTTACAAAGTTCCCCACATTTCCCAGAGTTGGAACCCAAAAATTCTGATTCAGCACCCTTCAAACACTATATTTTTTATATTAAGACCTCATAGATGGTAATTATTGCATAAAAGGCAAATCTTATCTATATAACATTGATACATTAAGGCACATAAGTTACAAAATATTAAGGTAAGCCTAATAGAGTTGCCATTTTCCATAGTGTACGGTTATTTACCACTCTGTTTCGACCGTAATATTTTATTGTATTTTCTAATTCTATTTGTAAATACTCAATATAAAGGCGTCCACTTATTTGTACAACACCTTGTAAGTCATTCTTACATTATATCTTGAAAGAACTGCAAACAGTAATCAAATAGTTAAGCCTCACATATTCTGATTGTGAACTTGATATCCTAGATACTTAGCTTTCATGTCCATTTCACACGTCCAAACGAAAATGTGTAAACTATTCTTTTCCATTTTGTCCAAAACTTTTTATTCTGTTTTACATTCAATAAAGAAGTGACGTAATTGTCTATTTCATTGCGCGTCTCACACTTGTTATTTACTAAGTTTCCCATAAATAAATTTTATTAACAGGAATTAGGTTATTGAAATGTTAAACTGTAATTGGACCAATTCGATTATTATTCTTTGTTTAATTTTAAATTTCCAAATATCAAGCCAAATTGATAAGATTTGCACAGTCATGTAATACACGATCCCAATGTCTCCCACATAGAGGTTCTTGTCCTTTCTCTACAATAATTGTATATAAGTTGCTTTGATTCCATTTTTGAAATGTGAACATGGCTCTCATTGTTCAGTTTAAATTTTCAATGATTGTCTGGTATTGTAAGATCAATTCATTTGTTTGCAATCATTTTTTCATTCATTTGCAGCGCTTTTTTTAACTTTTGTAAATTAAACATGTACATGGACATTTTACCTTCTCTGAAGTTCTACCAAGTTAATCAATCTAGTATTTACAATTATATCACTTAAGTACACTCATATTAGACCTTTTCCATTCTCAAACATGACAAGTTATATAATTTGATGCACTGATTATACTCATATGATTTGATTTTGTAGGATTTCACTAGTTGAATTATTGACTCGTTGAGTACATATCTCTCTCTTTTAGCAAAAACCAAGATCCAGAATATCTTGATAAAAAGTGGAATTTTATTCTAAGTATGTCATTTACATCTTTAGGCTTGCAATTCAATCTTAACAGAAAAGCTAACCCCGATAGAGTCAAACCAGTATGTTGCAATTTTTCTTGAATACATTTTCATCACAACTGTTGTATATTCTAGAGATTCATCTTATCTTTAGGGCATGTATCTGACATCCAAGTCTAATCATTTTAAGACCGCCATATCCATACACGCCTTTCTAGTTGTTCTTTTCACCTTTTCCTTTTTTGAACCCATAAAATTTGAAATAAAATTCATTTGCTTCGTTATACATACGTTGGAACAGGTTTGATGAAGCATTGTATAATAGCGTGAATCCCCAAGGTCTTTACAATTTTTATTTACCAAGTATGAATGTTTCGTGATTTCCACCCGTTAATACTTTTCCAGTTTTGTCAATCTATTTAACCAGTAGTTTCCTCTTATTCGTTGTTTTGGCTGATTGTTTCCCAAACTTTTGACTGGGTTTTCGGACCATCTAATTTTGTCACACACAGTAGGCTTTGTTGGCCTAACCATATTCCTTCTTGTTTTTTTTCTTTGTGATAACTATACCAGATATTTCACTAAAGTTGTTCTATTGAACTCAACACCTTTAAAACAGATATTTCTCACTGCCCATTAGAGTCATATTTATTAATCTTTCCCTGGGGATGGCAAGCGCACGATAGTGTATGAAAAAAAAAAAACCCATGTTCGCTTGGCCGGATTCGAACCGGCGACCTTCGTATTACATTAACGACGCTCTAACCGAATGAGGTATCAAGCAGGTTTTTAGAATATCGATAGATTCAGCTACATGTTTCTCTCCATGACGATTCAGTTCTGGAGAGACATACCGATAAGTCTTGTCTGTGTGTCTTCCTATCTGTTGCCTCCTCAGGTCCTGTGTCATCATCGTAGTTTTCTGACGCGTTTGGTGTATCACACGCGGTAGTGTAACCAGACTTAGTTTTCCGTCTGTGCACTCTCGCGTCGATCTTTGTTTTGATCTTTACGCTCGTCTCGGCTGACGTAAAAGTGATTGGGATTGATGTGTGTCAGAAGGGGAGGGAGAACCTTTCTCAACATCCAAACTGGCCGACAGTAGGCTATCTCGGTATCCCCACCTGAGTCTTCACAACACTTCAATCACTGACACCGTACGCTCACTTACTTGTTCCGTCGTACATCAGGGCTGGTAGCCAGTAACTAATGGTCTGAACCTATACAACCTATACCTTTTTTTCTCCTTATAATTAAGACAAATACATTGGTTTACATTTAAAAACACAATTTGACTTGATTTCAAATTTACCCCTGTACTAATTTTGACCCCTTATTTTACAAAGTGCCCCACAGTTCCCAAGATTTGACCCAAAATTCTGATTTCCCACCTGTCAACTATATAAAACATCTTCAAACCTTCTCCCCAAATTTCTAGAATTGGATTTCTGGTTCATAACCCTCTAGTGCAATCATACCACGACAAAATGACTGGAAAGTTCACCATCTATATTTCCAAAGCACATGGGACTTGCACTAATACAGGAAATAGGATAGAGTCAGTCGATTCCCACCAACAGCGTCTTTGTACAGAAACAAAGGAATCGACATCTAAAGAGGCTTACCCACCTGTACAATGCATAGAATATGCCATCCTCACACGCACTCGGGCTCTGGATTACGGATTTACCCCCTCCTGTAGTCCACCCACACTTTCACGAGGGGCAACCCGTTAAATTTGTTAATTGACCTTCAATAGAATACATATCCCTTGGAATGAAGGCTCTGCTCTCAGTGGTCACGGAATTGCTCCAACCCAGAGGGTGTATTGAAGCCCAATCCCACAAATGCACCAGTTTTGGGAAATTTTCAACCTAATAGGTCATGTGATCCCACAAAAATCCTATTCTTAAACACATAAAATCCCTGACGTCTAATGCTCATTTTAGCCTACAAAGCGTTAGAACTTAGGGAATTTTAGCAGGAGTATTACATGTCCTGTAGTTCTTAAACTTTGGACATTTTGTATCCCTAAGTACTGACATAAGTTTTTGTACAGTACAGTATAGCACATTGCAATGCATTGTGGGATTGACATTCAAAACACCTCTGGCTCCACCAATGACGCCAACTAACATTCCCAATTGATTATAATGGAGTGCTCATATTGATATAAGGCCTCCGAAGGTTACAGCACTGGGGTGGATAACCAAATAATAACGTGTCCCCTATGTCGCGAAAGATTAAAATTGACATGACCTTAGACATGATCGGTTGGCCACTTAGGTTGAAAATCAATGACCTCTTCAGAAGAGTTCAAAAGTAAGACAATACTTTTACTTGATTTTGCTTAATGTTCATGTCTTATATTGGGCAACGCCATGCTTTTGAAGATATTTTAAAGAGAAAGAAAGGGGTTCATAAACACATTCAGAACGAATTAAGGTTGGTGTTTTTTTTTTCTTTAAACCCAAGACAAAATTTATTGCACATCTTTCGCCTATCATCACGGTGTCTAATAGTAAGATACAACATATTAATGGTATGATCATCTTGTTACTAGACATTACCGAACGTATGCCTATAAAAATATCCATTTTTAACTCGTTGCGTAGTGAGTGTAATCACTCTCGATTAGTACTATTATAATGGTCCAAAGCCACGTCACGCATTTAATGCGATTTTAGTTAAGTGAATTCCTCATGTAACCACTTAAAAATATATAAATAATTTTTTTTATTTAAGGGCGGCTTCAAAACTCACCGCCAGTTGACTGGCGGTCCACCCGTCTTGTGCGGTTGGTTTTTCATTTTGTTATAACAATGTTAAGCGGGTCAACCGCACTAAACAGTCAGCAACCGACGGTGAGTTTGAAGTACCCCTTATAGCTTTCGCGTTACTTTTTCTGTGGTCTAATGTCCGCTTGGGAGACCTGAGGACATGAAGGGCTCGAGACCATAAGGGGTCAGGGTCCACCTGCTCTTCACAGTCTAAGTCTTCACACCTGTCGTTTGCTCTCAAAATGAAAGAAAGGTAAGAACCCCCCCCCCCCCCCCCCCCCCCCCTCGAAACAAATCAGTAAATCGATCTTGTCCCTTGAGAAAAGTTGCGTTCTTTGTGACAATAAGATAAAGTGATCTCGTTCTAAATTATTGCAAAGATGGAAGGTTTGCATGGCAGAGAGCGCGTGAGAAATCGTGTGTTCAATTGATTAGGTTATCTCAAATACTCATATTAGGATTATCACCCGAGAAATCCAATACCAATCGTTAAACTTAGAATATTTTCATAATTTTGTAAATATACGAATAAAGTAGATTTCCAATTTCAGAACACGGAATTACGGAATTCATTGCCCTTGATTCTCAGGGAACAATTTTTCTGTTTTAGATGGAAGATAATATTTCTCGAACAAACCATCTGAGATTATGTGTGATAATGAATACGGTCATTAGCAAAATATATTCGCGTTAGAAAGAAAATTCTCAGTAGGAATGGGTGATGTGTGCCTTGTATAACACCATACACAAAAACAATAAACAGTGATAGATTATATCCACTAGAATGTATAAAGAACGGAATGATGTTTTTTTAAATAGGAAACAACTTAGGATCCGAGTTATGAAAATTATCTACACTTAAAAGTTGTTTTTTCAAACTGGGTCCACAAAAAGGAATGTTGTTGTTGTTCTTTTTTTCAAAATAAGAAAAACAACTTAACTGGAATATCGAATGTTCGTCATATATACATTGGTCAATTTAAGGGTGGGCAATGGCTTTGACATTATTTTACAAATGATCTTAGGGTTGGCTTCAAAACTCATCCGCCAGTTGACTGGCGGTTCCGCCCGGTTCTGTGCGGTGAATATGTTTTCTTTTGTTATAAACAATGTTAAGCGGGTCAACCGCACTAAACCGCCAGTAAACTAACGGTGAGTTTTAAATCAACCCTAAGTGTGCACATACATTGGTCCTCATTTCATGTGTGTAATGTTTGACATAAGAGTTGCAGGCAATGAAACAACATTCCCATAAAGAAAAGCTATATTACTTCTCAGCTCATGATTTCGACTACATTGAGAAAGCCTTTGAGGCAGGTATTGATTTTTGTCATTATATGTTGTGTGACGTGGACCGAGACCAGTATTGTTTCAACACCCAGCAGATACGTTTGTGTATGTGTATGAGGGTGTTTTAAATAAAACAACAATCACACCCACGGTGAACTTTATAAACACACACACACACAACATTACAAGACTTGGTGAGCAATATAAACTCATATATTGGGGCAGATTTTTATAAAATAAACGTAATATTTACTGAACATTACCATTTAAACTTAATTTAGATAACATTTTTTACTTTTTAATTTAGGAGGTTCTGTCTTACATTTGCCTGTAATTTTTTAACATACCATTTTTCCTTTTCTTCTATTAAATATTGAGACTCTATTATCAGGTGATACATACTCTGAATGGATTTGGATGTATCACACAGATATCCAGATATTAACCTCTCATAATGAAAGCAATAATTTGGAGACTAATCTGCGCGTAAGCGTTTCTTCAATTAGCTTGGCGTGGGTCGCGATTAGTCCCGAGTGGAGCTCTGAGTGGGTCATATTTCAGTTTAAAAATATAATTTCATTGTGTCAAAAATACACTATTGTATTCGATCTTTAAATTAACATCTATTATGATCCACTTAAATAAACTTTGATTTGGAAAGTGTTGATACCTTACAGTAAATAAATCCTGAATGGAGATCACCCACGCTTAACACAAGAGGCCCTCAAGTGGGTAGAGTGGCTCAATTTTTAAATTGATTTCCCAAATATTACAAAAAAATGCATTTTTATGACCATCAGAAACATCAGGAAAATTAAAAATGCATTCATACGAGTCTTAATAAGCTAGTTTTATGTCAGTATTTTTTGGAGTTGCCATTACAAAGAATACTGACTTATGTGTTTCAACCTATACTTTGTTCGGTCTCGAGTTTGAGGATGACGTAATGATGCGACTCTGCATTCGCTTTAGCGTTTCGATTGTGCCGCCTTTATTCGCGTGCGTAAATGCTGCAATTGAAATGTCAGCGCGTGCGTTTCTAGGGCGCAAAACCTAATGCGCGCAGTGACGTCACCCTCAAACTTGAGATCGAACAGATTATATAAAGAATCTACCGGATGTAGAAGTCATGAAATAAAAAAAATGGACCACTTACCTTTTAATATATGCTTTATGTGTAGCCGATGTACATTAACCTGCTCGTTCACCAACAAGCTTAAAAACTTACTAAGCCAGCTGAGTGTTTTGTGTAAATATGGTGTTTTACTTATTTAAAGTTAGTGGTACATTATTAGTGTTAGGGCTAGAATTAGGGTTAGAGTTTTTAGGCTGAAGGTCCGTTCATACTTCCACAACAATGCAGTGCAGTGCCGCTGCACTGCCGATATATCGATCACTTTCTGCTGCAACTTGATGCAACCCACTTTGTTGCAGTACTGCATTGCAGAGACTGCTATCAAGGTAATGCAACGCACTGCAGTGCAGTGGAAGTCTGAACGAACCTTTTGGGCTTAGGATAAGGGTTTAGAGTTTGGTTTAACGCCGAACCCTAAGTTTAACCCTACTCTGTATCACGTGCTATGGAATAAAACGCATGATATGAAGTATAGGTGCGAATGGTAAAATGTAATTATGCCATACGGTTACTTAAGGTACGTTCATACTTCCACTGCAATGCAGTGCAGTGCTGATGCACTGCCGATATATCGATCACTTTCTGCTGCAACTTGATGCAACCCACTGCAATGCAAGTTAAAAAGAATTTAACTTTGTAGCAGTACTGCATTGCAGTATGTGCAGATACTGCTATCCGGGCAATGCAACGCACTGCACTGCAGTGCAGAGGAAGTCTGGACGGGCCTTTAGGGCTTAGGATAAGGGTTTAGAGTTTGGTTTAACGCCGAACCCTAAGTTTAACCCTACTCTGCATCACGTGCTCTATTCTGTTTAATGGAATAAAACGCATGATATTAAGTATAGGTACGAATGGTAAAATGTAATTATGCGCTACAGTTACTAATTAACAGTGGACTTTTAAATATGTACACAATGGTTGATAGAGCTGATTGCTGATCAGTTAGCTGATTCAGTCTTGTGAACTTTGCTGTATGGGTCAGTTAAAAAGACTGATCAATCAGCTGGTCAGTAATTAGCATTCAGCTTTTTAAACTTGCCGGCTCCTTCACTGTTAAAATGGCAGGAACCAAAACATGTATAGTCCTATGATGTAACTAGTTTCTTTATGGGGGGAGAGAGAGAGCGAGGTCGAAAATGTTAATTTCCACTTCTGATATTCTAATTATTTTGTGCCACTTCGGTTATGTTGGAGAGGGAGAAGGAGCAGTAGGGAGAGTAGCCAGCCCATTAACGAATAGGACAACATCACTATTTTGGTTTGTTCCCTTACATATCCAGCAGAGTCTATCTAGCCCTTTATGAAATCTGTCAATTAACCTTTAATTGTTCGCCCATGATCCTGGTGGATTAGAATAATGCGATAAGTTGGCGCCATCAATATATTTGTAGATAATAGATAGTATTGCCTTTCGGATATTAGACGCCTTCAACTTCCGCACATTAATACCAGTCAGAAAGATTATGATCCCTTTTCCCTATTTATTTTTTTTAAAATTTGTTTATTTAAAGAGTACACATTTGGCACGAAACGGGTTGTTCCATTCTGTCTACAACTGACTTCTATTATCATATTTATCACTTTGGCATCAGTCATGTTATTGTCAGGACATACCTCAAAAGTTATTGCGTCATTAATCGTATGTCATTCTAGCCAAGCTTGCAGTAACAGACGACTACAATTTACGTTTTGGTTTTATGATTTTAGTTTGTTTACAATCAGCGCGGAAATTTTCGAAGCGCGATGTGATTGGCACTCCTGCTCGGATAATGAATGACATATAACCAAGTAGGCCGCAACACTTAAAAAATACATGCGTATGTTCCTGACTATATCATACATAAAGAATCACTTGGAATGCAAAATCATGGAGTTTGTTATTCATGTTGTTTTGGTGACATTACCACGTTCAAACATAACGAAAAGGGGGGGGGCAAGAGTTCCAAATGTACCTCCTTTGATGTTCTACATGTAACATATATTTTTAAATGTTGGCCTTACGGTTAGGGTTTGTTATTCTTAGGTCATAAAAAAATTATTCTTGTATATAAAACTTTAAAGGGGGTACACATGGAACTCTTTCTCAAAACGCTAATGTCCTCTTACTGTTCGACAAAGCCCAAACGTGTTTCACTCCGAAGAGCGGCCATAGTGTCAACCTTTGAAGAGGATGTACGTTTGTACCCGATTCATCACCCCACTAAAACGGTAGTGCGATTGAATGATTGTTTTACTCAAACTTCCAAAAGATTTATAACAGTATGTTTTAGTGAATATCCATGGATTAAACGCAACTCTGTCCTTTTTCTAACTTCACACTATATACTCTACGTGACTGTTAAAAATATGTCACTAAAATATTGCACACAATTGAGTTTTCTCGCTCTCAAACCCGTATTTTGTCACATGTTTTAAATATTTGAATTCAGATTTCTTAAAACTGCTTCTCTGTGTTAACTTTCTTACATGAGTCTTCCTTTTGTTAAAGAAAGGCATTTCTTCCCTTTGAGATCTCTCGAAAATTCGAGTTTAACCTTTACCAGTTATGCTTGCTCTTGACTTTATGTGCAGTAACCACAATGACAATATGTTCAACAGTGGATATCGATTTTTTTAAACTTTAAACAAATACATATTTATACAAAGTTATAATGCATAAATACGGAATGTCGTATGACAATAATATATAATATTAATTATTTCTGAAAGATTAGGCATCCAAAAATACATGTCTTGAAACGAACGCAACGGTCTACATAAAAATTTTATTTTAATTCCACCATGCACTATAAGCAAGGTTCCACGGGGTTTATCACGTGATAATGCGCAGGAGTGACATTCTCGTTGCATTGTTACAGATCCAGTGTCTATACCATGAGGTAACCTCGTCCTTACGAGAGGTGCATGGAAGGACGCGTGTTGTGTTGAAAAGGTCTTTAGTACTAGACTACGAGTTGGATGTTGTGAAAACATCGGTGAAAAGAATAGAAAACTGATTCCGAGCGAAGTAGATGAATGACTTCTTAGAACTGGCGACTTCTCGGCAGGTTTCAAATTTTACTGATATTTTGCAGTGGTAGTGATATATTATTTACCCGGATGTATCCAAATATGCAAATGAGTTTGGAGTATTCACTAGGTCAATAGGCAATAAAAAAAGAACGAGAAAATACAGGGAGTGGTTTAGTAGAATAGAAATGAAGGCATGCATTTGATAAGGTGGGTCTTTCGTTATATCATATATACTAGTCTTACTTTGTCAGTGTGGATCTTTATAGTGTTCTTATGTTTCAATTGTAAAATAAATACGTACATTGCTACTCTTTTGACAGAAAACTTGCAATTGACTGAGCATGTTTTTATTCACACGCAATCATTTAGTAAAAGCAGTGGAATCGGGGTATACGCAAGGGAAGGAAAAGTTGAACTTACGGACTTTTTGTCCAATGGATAAAACATTTACATAACTAAAACCATTGGTTTAACACGTAAAAGCGAAATCTTGACGAAAAATTCTGAATTTTGTATATGTTGTCAAGGAATATTTTCCTCTTCCAAAACCGTTGGAGTTGAAGAATCAACTCCACTGGAAGGGTTATTTCTGATTTTTTTGTATGAATAACGAACGAGGACGAGGTCATATGTGGGTCATGGGAACTCCATGACCGACCCACATCAAAGCACCCAAATTGGTTTGTGGTTTGCACTCAGTATTGCTGTAATCTCTTTTGACATTTTTTGGTGAGTTTCTATAATGAATGAGTCTACACAAGACACATAGGTTTTATAAGGGGTCACTGGGATGGTTCTGATCGTATCTTTATTCGCTTATTTTAAGAAAACTAAGGGATGCTTCCGTAAGATGACCACTATGCATTCGTAAACCTTAACAAAATAAATCACAAAAACCGTGAGCTTCATTTCGATAAGGTTTCCCAATTCATAAGTGTGTCAGAAAGAAGTGGGCCACCTTACGGAAACACCCACAACTGAGTGGCACTTATATAAAACACACTCCTGCATTAAACAGGACTCAATTTTTCTAATCAAATTTCTTTTCTTTAGACCCTCATGAAAACATTATTTTTTCAAAGTTTTTAAAATTAGTAATTTTTTTTTAATAAAATTTTTGATTTAAAATTTTATCTATGTACTTTATTTCCAAAAAGTTGTGCAAGCCGATGACATTAAATGGTTTTCTTGTTGAAGGTATTAGATTGAAATCAATAAAATATCAAACGTCGAAACATTCAATTTGTGCTGGGACTAAAATTCACAATTGATTATTGCTCTTGTGATTTGCATGAAGAATGTGCCAAAAAATAAAATTTGTCGATCTTCTCGTCTTATAGATAGATTAATTTACCAAAAAAAAAAATGCAATTTGAAAAAATATTCAAAATTAAAAAAAAAACCGCTCAGAAATCATGCATATTAAGAGCATTAAAATTCTACCTCATGCGGGGATATGCTTTTATATCTAAAATAATGAGGCCCAACTAACAGGCACATTTCTCATTGCGCTCATTGCATGATTTGAAATTCAGAAATTCAGACCCCATTCATTCAGACTCCAAATGACCCCATGGCCGTTGAGTGAGTCAGTCAGTTACGTAAGGATGCTAATACTGGCTGGTCGTTCCCGACCAGCAAAAAAACCAAAACATCAAAATGTACTCAAAACATCCCTAGCGCAACCCTCAGAATCCCTAGCGTAACCCCTTAAGAGAAATACAGGCTGTCCCAAAAAAATGTTAACACTCGGGACACAGGCATTTTGTACAAAACTAAAGTACGCATGGGTCTTTGTTTGGTATGCTTTTAAAGCCAAATAAATAAGCTTTTATTTGCTGTTAATTTTATTTCAATGCGATGTGTAGAACTAAAGATATGCTTCGTCAAAAAGAAGAGTGGAAATTCGGATTGGTCCGATTTGCATTGGTTTCATTTGTAAGATTGCGGGAAACATGATTTTATAACATACTCAAAATGTGGTATTGATTGAGTTATTGATTGGCTATTGAACCTACTGAAGATATGGACAATCCCTTTTGAACTTCATTATTGTCAAAAAAGTGTGAAGATTGTCTTCATGATCAGCAGTACTTTGTGTTTTTCAGAAAATAATCAGTCAGTATCACTTTCATTAGCAACATCACAAGTCGCTCAAAATTACACAGAATGTTAAAACAAACCAAATTAAATTAACTAAACAATCAGACGCATACACTTCTCCATTGCTGAATAAACAACAAAACACGCAAACGAACAAGAAAGAGACCCTCTGATATGGCCTACCATGCCTAATGAATCCGGCAGAATTGGAAATAAAGTCATCAGTAGCAGGCCAAACCAGACCCATAACGGACCAGAATGGCATTGACTCAGCTAAATTTCTCTTTCTGAGACGTTGTGGTATGATACCAACGATTAAGCTTGATAAAACCCATAGTGATAGGAACCTGAAGTCTTTCTTTAATAGCCAAACCACGGCAAGAGCTATTTGTTTTTTCCTGTTTAAGATGGCAAAGAAGATGTGCTATGTAGTCAAGTGTAGTCATGTTGCCCATGCATTTCAAGTGCTTAAAGGCAGAAATGCGACAGCTGATTTGTCCCTCTCATAATTGATGAAGCTATCTTTTGTTCTAAGTATCGGCTTGGCTGAATAATGGCACTAAAGCTTATTTGATTGATTTTTGTAAAAGATGGCCACAACGACTCCATACTAACTTTTCTTGGTATAAAATTCCTTTGTCTCGAGTGTTAACATTTTTTTTTTGGGCCATCCTGTAACTTTATAAATACGTATGGTTACAGGTCTTAATGAACCAATGTAGTTGTTTTATGACAGGGACTAGGCATCTCAGAGACATCATTTAATATTGAATGCCATCCGGTATTTAATTAACAGCCATGCGTTTTTCCCGCCTGTCTACACAATCCAAGAAATTATAAATTTCCAATCATGCAGCGGGGGTGCATACAAAAGAACATGTAGTTGAAGCTTAGGTTTCGCTTAAGCCAAATGGATTATTATCATTCTTTGGTCCCGCTTGACTAGTTGATAACCACGCATCAAACGTTTGTCCCTTTTCATACTTTTGTAGACATACAGAAGGAACTCAACGTCCGCCCATGCCGTTTCGCCGTGAATTTGTTTCGCTCATCTTAAAACCGTTCAGACTTTCTGACTTGGAGGATGACAGGATACACACATTTTGGTACTCATATGACTTTTTAAATCCCACGTGTTTAGGCTTGGCTTTTGTAATACTTTTTTCCAACGCCTCACGTGTTAAAACCATATAAATACTCCCCCTTTTTTAAATTTTTGGTATTTTTTACAGCTCCTGCCCTCATAAACTTGAAAACTAATAAAATCACCATTTTTTCTAAACGCTAGACGTGTTCAACTAAATCGTCGAAGTATTGGTATTTTACCGGCGCAAGGAGTGGTACAAAACCCAAACACATGGTGGATGTGACACATTTCGTTATAACTCGCTTTTGCCTTACATGACCAATAGTCAAATTCCCGTGCATATACCTGGGCTTTGATTTGATCTTTGATTTCTTTTGTTTGTTCGACAACCACGGCCATATTGTGAAACATGTATGGACCTGTCAGGATAGAATTGCTACTTCAGTCTTGTATGTATTTGATTTTGGTCTGATCCATAGAGTAACTCATATGGTGCTTATTTTAGACTACTTGTAATCAACTTCTAACAAGACCGGTAAACTTTTAATACAATATTAAAATGTTCTTTTATCTTTTATATGGACTACATGTGGTATTCTCCCGAAAACCATTGTATATTCATCAAAATTCCAACGGAACTGCTAATTAGTAACTTAACTAATTAATCAAACGCTCAAAATATATCGCCTCATTTAAAAAGTTTTCATTCTTTTTACCGATTGACTTAAAGGTCAACGTGAATTTCCCATTTCAGGTGGTCCCTAAAAAATCGAAATACTGATTTTGGCCTCTGATTTAAACTTTCCATCAAAAATAACCACACCTGAAAGGATTAAGCTGAGTAAGGTTGTCTTTGGTACAAATTGTGAAATTTCGTATTCGTATAGGAGCAAGACAAAATCGGCCTATGTCTTTATATGAAATAGTACAAATAAGAAATCATCGTCTTTGATTCTCTTATTAAATAAGGCATTTTCCGTAGCACAATACAGGTAAGAATCTATTGAATGTCTAGTCTATATGATTACTGTTATGACACAATATTTGGGTGCTTCAATCTCTCGTTTGCCCCTTTAACTTTAACCTTTCAAAATTGAAAAACAGGCTGAAATTCTACGTATCTGTCACCTTATTCATGAACGTATAACTAATTTCACAAGTTAACAACATTATGTGACTTTGATGAAGTGGAATTCAAAAGTGTGCAAACCCCCCATTCGTTTTACCTCACCCATGTGCTATTGCAATCCAGATAATATCATATAAGTAAAATTATACTGTAGATTATCTTGGACAGTTCGCTGTATTCCCTGCTTATCAAATATTCATAGTCTAAAAGTTTATTTTATAACTGCAAGCCATACGTTTTTTCAGAGAAAGGTCAATTCATCCATATTCTACGGTCCTAAAAATACGCGGAATACATTCTACCGTTTACGATTACAAGTTGCACGTTGGTACTCCATAGTAAAATATTATGAACTTGTTTCTAAATGAGGTGATATTTTTGAGCAGTTTATTTGTTATATTATCGTAGAATTTCCACTTATCAGAATTTCTGAACGGTTTGTGGTATTATGGATACACTTATGAACAAGGTTAAATTAACAAAGTGTTGTGTTACAAAGATCACATTGCGCATATTATGCAGTATATAAGATGATTGTGGAAAACAGTGAATGAAAAGTAGACGGTTCTCTCAATCGTTTTCTACAGTGGGATTGAAAAATTAATTCGGGCAGGAGATACGTGTAGGCACTCTTGTAAAGCGACTCAGCAAGCTACACAGAGGTGTGGCGCATTCTTCGACCAATTGTGCGTCGCGCAAACGAGGTGCGATGTTTTCCTGGCTCACGCAGTCCAAGCTCGTGTGTGTTCGATTCTTTCCAATAAATTATTAATCAGACTGTAGGGATTGAATTAACGTGACATTCGAACATTACCGCTGAGATATCCAAACGGCAGTTCGATCTTTAGAGGTGACAAAATTGTTTCTGAAAAGAAATTGGCCGAAATGCTTCGTTTAAGCCACAATCAGTCACTTTTTTCCTAAAATGTCAATGCCCATTGCTAGTGCTGGTATAATCAACAATTAATTATAGCGGTTTTTTTCGTGAAAATGGACAAAGTTCGTTGATGTTACCCTACAACTGCAATTTTAACTATTTTAAAACTCTGCTGTTGAGAGCTTTACCACTTGCAGGTAACTTCCCTGCAACCATTTGCAATACAATAATACAAACAAATCAAGCTTGACTACGATTGAGGGCGTTGTTTGTTTACATCCTGAAGAAAATGACTGATAGTGTTTTAATTTGTGTAATTTTAATCCCTGATGATGGTCCAATATTTAATGATTAAGATTACTTACTATAGGTGATAGGGGCTTTTGATCATCGACCTACTTTTATTCAGAATCAAAAGGTTACGTATGAACAAAGCATGTGTTTATCAATGCTAGTGATAATATTTCTGAACATGTTGTACCGCTTTCATCTTTGACTGATATTTGGAGAGGGAAAGGAATAGGTCAAACATATGATTTGTTAAAGGCCGGAGCCAGAATAGATTCTACTGTTTTACGAAATAGAACTATAAGCAATCGGGGTCTCTATACCCAATATTTTGGTTTAAGAGGAGACTCCAAAGCGCAAACACCGGTTATCTGGAGAGGCTCTGGAGATGGCGGTTGTTGAACAGAAATTTAATTGTAAGGAATATTTCTTGATAAAGTAGGTCAATGCCGTTGGTATAACGTTACGTTCACAGTAGTTTCATCGTGGTGATCGGGCATAACACCAGTAATCGCTTTTGCCGATCGATACAATTATGATGAATAATGCGCGCGGTTCCCACTTCATTGTGTTAAGTACAACAGATATTTTGACAACATGGAATGATGTCGGACTTTTGAAGCAGTCTGAAAAACTTTGCTTTGGAAGAGCAAATATAAAAGAAGCAGATACAAAAGAATACAGAGATAGGAACTGGAAGTATTCTTTTTATTTCGGTTTTCACTCTAACCTGCTCCTCAGTGGAGCAAAAGAAAGGAGAATTTCATGCCCTATTTGATCTACTCCGAGGAAATTACATAAGGAGTGTTTCTACGATGATAGGTTCTATATGAACATTACTTTGAAAATCAAAATGGAAGATGTTTTGTTTTTAGATTCTATTAATATTCCAGACTTATGTTCTGGTGATGACTGTTATGTCATAAAATATTATATTAAAGTATGAAAACCTCAAAAAAGATTTTGTAGTACATATTTTTCACTGCTTTCATCCATAAATGTTGATAATATCGACATCATATGCTATATATTATCTGTAAAAATAATTACATGATCTGTATGATTTCAACAATTATAGCACATACCATTACATTCCATATTGCGTGAAGACGCTAAATTTCAGAACATTTTTTCATGTCATCAATTTAATCTGCAGCGAGCAATTAAGACTAGAAATAACGTGTTCTTTTACGTCACGTGACACATCACATTTTTCTCACCAAACAGAATGACGGCGCACCTTACACAAAGGCTTGTTGTGGCATCCATTTTTGCAAAGAATCATAGAAAAAAATAACCACCATATGATCCACAATCATTTAGTACTAGAAAGGTGCTTCAACAGTATCTCTCTCGTCTCGTCTTGGTGGCCCCGATTTTGCTGAGAAACTTCTGCTGCGGAAGATCGTCTTTTGAAGCGCCAATAAAGAACTGTAACCAGATTGCAGTCGCTGGCTTTGGCAATCTAACTTTCGCCTCAAGTCTGAAATAACCTTTTTAAGTCTTTCTTTTCTGTGTATCAGCAACTGCTGACGTAATTTGATTTTCTCGCGCACGCGCAGTTCCTCTTCCTCTTGCGCAATACGAATCTTTTCATCCGACACGCATTTTTCCTCGCGTAGGTGTTTAACTTTCTGCTCCAGACTTTCTCGGATTTGAACGAGAGACCTCGTTGGTGATTCAACGGTCCCTGTCTTTTCATCTGCAGTTTCATCTTCGTCACTAAAATGTGAAAGCTCTGATTCTGAAATCTCGTCCAATGCATTTATTTGCGCTTTAATGGCGGATATCTCTTTATCTAATTCCTCTGTGGATACAACTGGAGACGATTTATCGTCAACATTCTCTTGGGAAGAAGAAGTTGTAGTACAGAGAGAAAGTGAGCTTACACCAACTTGATTTTCATTGGCTTCTGGACAACTGTTCCTTCTATCTGTGCCGACGCTCTCTGCGTCATCACTTTCCCCATCCCCTCGATCATCTGGAGTTTTTACGGGAGACAATGGCTCGCTACTGTGACAATAATACTCATTTGCATTAACCTCTCTCAAATGCAAATCTTTTTTGTGTTCAAGCACCCCATCAGAATCTGCGCATGCGTCAGCGGGCATGACGTAGTCGAGATCTCCGGCTACTTTGTTATCCATGAAATCCTGTAGTTTCATCTTTTTGAGTTGTCTTACTGGGTTTTTCTCATTTCCGAAGTCAGCAGGATTATTTGCAAGTAGAAGCGGAATACCAGAAAGCTTCTGCAAAGAAAAAGTGCAAAGCGAAATAGAAGTTATGTAATATAATAATTGCGTTATTGCAATAAATATACAAAATACAAGGTGAATCAAAATATAGATTAGCACCACGTCATTCCGGCGTGAACACAGTACATCAGTTCAAAGCACACATGTAGCACTTAATGACGTCACATTCATTACCTGGTACATATACCACATGATTTCACAGTGGATTTACCTGTCAGAAGTGAACACTAACCTTCTTGTGAGGTCAATGGCCACCTTTGAACAATGTGATTTTGTATCAGAAGCTAAGATGCTTCATTTCTCACGATTATATTTTAACCAATGTATACTCACAATTCAGAAAAATACCAGTATTTGTACACAAATGTGGTACATTTAACAAAAAACATAAAAGATGACATGCGGATATTTGTCCGTGTTATGAATGATGGGTTATGCTGGAATTTAGATTTGGAATCGTAACTCAAACTTTACGATGTCGGTACGATTTATTTCAGAAATTTCAGAAAGCTGATGATATGCTACAGTTTTTTTGCGAATAGCAAAATAGAACATAGCATCCTTGGGAAAAGAAGACGTGCTAAAACTGACGCCATATCCACGATAATTATTCACATCAAAGGTAATAAGGAGGCAGGCCCATCCTAATATGATAGATAGATAGCTGCCGACTGACTGCACGAAAATCGCCCAAGAAACTACCTGTTTGCAAAACATGACACGAGTTTTGCAATTTTATTCCACCGACGGAACTTAATCGCTTTAGGCGACGCGTATTCGTTTATTCGGTATCCAAAAACCTCCAGAAGACACGCGGGGAAAGGGGGGGATAAGATCGAATACCGCGCCAACATATATGTCTATAATGGGACGGTAAAATACGACATAACCAGACAGTTCGCAGACTAACTGTATCATTCGTTTCTTTCATAGCAATTTCATAATTACGGAAATTAATTCGTTTGACGACTAGCACCCCGGCATCCGGTAATTAAGGATGTGGAGAAAGAAAGAATTTCGGGTGACACTGCCTTTTAAGCAATTTTAGGGACTCAGCCTGGATTAAGCATGGGGACTGACTCTGTAAATGACGGTGCGTAGTTGTGTTATAGTTTATCATTATACGGAAAAAAGAAAGAGCCCAAAGGACGTCGATTGAATACGGTTTACATAATAATGAGACATTCTCTTTACATCAGATAGGCCAAAAGGGCAGAGTTTAGAGAAACACCAATTATTCCTTTAAGACCAAAGCCATGGAGTGGGATATGCTGTCTTAAAGAAAAAACAGCGTACCCGACACCCAGGGAAACAATAGATTCAAATTGAAGTTTAAGTCATTAACCCAACATGGAAAAATTACATTTGAATCAGAATCCCCCCCCTCAAGACGGGCTGATCATAGAGAAAACACTCCAATTGTAGGGCACAGGAAGGAACAAACAAAATGCCAAAACCGATAAACAATTTAAAAAACTTAATTTGAATGGATTAGTAATAATCAAGTATTTGGAATAGTAGATAATAAAGTTAAGGAGGCCAACAGAAGATTGGAAAAAAAATATGTTTTATGACAGTGTCGACTCTGAGCAGACTAACACGGTGTAGAAGTAAAGGTAACCATTGTCCGGCAGGTATTATAGTCCGGAACATGGTGAAACAATAGCATCGATTCAGTTGAATCTACGCAACATTAGTTTCACGCTTATTCAGTTATCGTCTCTGGAGCCCCGGACTATGGTCCCACCGAATATATCTGCTTACACCGGGTACATAATTTCGATCGGCAATTGTTCACAAAGGTTGCTAATAAATAGCGACCAGAAAATTATGCTCCCTATCCGTTCCCTATCTCGAAAACAAAATGATTAACATGGCCCAGGCCTTTAAGACAAGGCCATTGAAGATTTGATATCTGTTTGTTATTTTTGATTAAGTATCGTTGCATATTGGCACCAAACGGAATAGACAGTTCAATAATGCAATCTTCTCGAGATTTAGCCATGTATGATCACGGAGTTATTACATGATACACATTTACAATGAACCTGGGCGTGTGAAATGTGATTACAGAGTTCAAGATGGGATTATAATTATTCCTGTATAGCATTGACGGACGCGTAAGATCATGACATAAATCTCGTAACTTAGCTCCAGGAACCAGTTATACATGGATATTAATATAATTTGTTCAAAATAAAATGAATAGTACAAGAATTTCGCAAGGGATTTTTTTTAAAAACACAATTTGTCGTCACTCATGTAAATACATTTACCATGTCCCAAAATCTGAATTGTGTGATTGAAAAGAATCTTTAAGATTTATAGATGTATAAAAGAGAGCCTTTTTGGACGTTAACACACAACGGTCACGCTTTATTTTAACGTAATTATGATTGGAACCCTAAATGGAGACATGGCGGACTAATTGCACGACATATATTTTGGTTTTTTCAATTCCTCAATACCCCCATCTATTGCCGGCGTGTCCCCAGGTAGGCACGAAAGTCGGCCGCAGACAACCCAGAAAATGCATATTATTTGAGAGCAGGCAGTATAGGTATTCTGAAGCGATTAATTGCGCTTACTTCCCGCATCTGTCACATTTGGTAATGTTTAATAAACCGCATTATCTTTCCATATACGACTCTAATAATTTGCTCAGAGCTTAAAAAAAGGGAATTAGCAGCGATTTGCTAATCCGAAACATCGAACAAATCATCAAAATTGGTATTTTTACATGTTTGTTACTGGCATGGATATGCGAGCATAACCTGCAAGTGGTTGGCTTGAAATCCGTATATTAAAGACAAGGCAGTACTTTTTATCCGATTCTGTAATTTCTATACGTGCGTATCAAAATTCCGACTTGTGATCAAAAAACCCTTTCCCGGTGAATATCACAGATTTTCAGCGTGATATTGTGCAACATGATCAATACAGTTTGACCTGAAACACCAACATTATTGATTTTTGTTTATTCTGTACTGGTGTAAACCACAATCAGCTGTTTAGTCTAGATTTTGAGACGCCGTCGCTGTATGTCTATTTGCGGGAGACGGTATGACAATTTTCCTCAAATACTTCATTTTTTCACTATTTGGTGGTTTGTTTCTGCATTAAAGCAGTTATATGGAATTGTACACACTTATCCCTGACTTATAAGTTAAGAAATGCATTTTCACATTTTTTTCAATCCTCTCACATTATCGCTGCTAATCCCTTTAATAACATCGTCGATATGTTACATATCTTTTTTGTACCTTAGTCACCTTTTCCATACTTTCACTGTAAAATATTATTTATCAAGTCTTATACCTTTAGAAGACAATATTGTTGTTACAGAAATCTAAAGTCATTCAAGCATTCTGTTAAAATTAGCCGATTGATATCCTCCCTGTAAAGTTGCTAAATTTGGAAGCTTACTTGCTGAAAAATACTGAAGCTAACCACCTTCCATTTTGGATTAGTAAATAAATGAACTGTAATTTCAAATTGTCAGGAAAAATGTTACGCAAAGTAACTGTTATTCCAAAAGAAAGTTATAAAAGCAAAAGGTAAAGAAACAAGAAGATGGTAGACAATTAGAATTATACATATCAATCAATAAAATATGTACTCTCCAATTTTTTTTGTCAGGAATACCGTATAGCAATACTTGGCAATATGCAGTGTTTGGGACTTGAAACAGCGCTATGAACAAACCATCCATGACCGATTCTTACTTCCTCTCACTATATCTCTATCACTGATAAATAGTGACGAAGTACTCCCTGGCACTTTTATCGTGATTTTTTATTTATACAATAAAAGCACATTGTCCCTGCATCTGCCATATTTAATGAAATGTACAAAACCGTACCATCCAACAAATTCCTTTCGTCTGCTATTCCTTTCAATTTTCATCACCACCACTGCAAGCCTTATCGTTTAACCGCGTATTCACATATTGTGCCTTTATTGTTGTACCTCAATTACCATGTTCACACCATCGCTGTCAGGCCCTATGCCTCCTTTCGTATCCCTCTAGCAGACGACAACTTCTTGTTGTTGAAATCTAAAGTCATTCAAGCATTCTGTCGTAATGTCTCCTGAATGATTTTCAAAGTACTAACACTTTACGCAGAGCTTATCTTGACATGTCGTATGGGCCCCATGAGTTAATGAACCTTTTCAGATGGTTAAAAAACAGTACATCCAATAAAGTGTTATAAAATCAATATGTTTGGTCGCATTTTTAATTAATTTTACATGCTAATTTGGAGTATGTGTAGTATTTAACTTGTACAATTTGGTAATATTTATTTTTTGTTACAAACAAAGAGTTAGAGAAAGGCACAAATTGCTTTCCGCGCTGCGAGTTAATATTTGGTTGACAGTTAACGTACACTAGACATCTAGACGTACCCTTCGGTTGAAACAGGCGGTAATTAATCCAATGGAAATCCATTTTTTGTACTTCCTATCCTAAATCGCAATTGGTGCCAAAGATCCCTCCTGCAAAGCCTTTGATGGTTGGAACAAAATCAGTAACTAGCAGAGGATACCTTTCGCAACAGAATACATCCACGCATCCGTGTATTTAATATGAGATATGGTGCTGCCAATAATTTTAACTATTCCAATTAATCAAGCACTATTCAGCATTCGTGCATGAACCATCAGCGACTATCTCATCTCCCCATATTACCGCTGGGCAGAACTCTTTTTGACCTTTTCCTATCATTTTATTATAGTCATTTCAACCCGCAGCGATTTATTCTCGTGATTAGATGTTTTAGGGTGTTTCTAAAATTTGAGAAGTCTTTTAAGGCTTTTACAACGAAATCGTGGTGTTTTTATTACAGCCCTACTTGCAGATAAAGGGGTGTAAACCCCTTACATCTCAAACCGGTCTCTATCCAGAACATCATTAGAAAGCAGTTAGTATCTGTACACTGACTAACCAGGATACATGCACGTAAATCAACTAAATTGATTACATTTTAACAACACATAAATACATCAAAGCATCCAAATAATCTTTCCCAATTTGTATTTCTATCGATTGCAATCCTAATGTTGTTTACTATTTTTACGAAATGCTATGAAATATTAATAAGTTCATACAATGGAGACGCATGCATCGGAAATCTATGCATTGACTAGATTATTGTTTTTTTTTTTAAAACCGCAATGGCACACTTGTCAATCTGTATATTCGCTCACGTAATAAAACAGATTCCGATGCATCTTCTCCTGTATTTATTATTATAGTTTCCTAAGCATTTCGTAAAATAGTAACACCATAGGATTGCAATCGATAGAAATAGAAATACAAATTGGAAAGTATTATTTTGTTGCTTTGATGTTCTTTATTTTATTTAAATTAATCAATTAGTTTTATTTACGTGCTATTTATCCTGGTAGTTCAGTGTACAGATACTAACTGCTTTCTAATGATGTTCGAGATAAGAAGAAACGGTTTTTGAGACTGCAGGGGTTTACACCCCCTTTATCTGCAATTTGCACTGCAGGTATGACGTCATGTACATGGAACCGACAGCTTAACATCCCCTCCGAAAGGCGAGTATTATCATGGTTTCGTATTTCACTGATCGAAGATTCCTTTTCAAGCAAATTGGTATTTTATTTTCCATTGAAATATCTTGTGTCTGCTGAAACGTGCCCACCCTGCTTTTATATATTTTCCATCTTAGTTTTACGATTTTGAATTCCATCAGGCCAGATTTCCTCGCCTAAATAGATATTTGTGTACTTTTCCAGTGTTTCCATTCCGAATTTGATTTTTTTTATGAAGCATCCATACCTAAACATGACGTTTGTTTTTGGCATATTCATTTACTTTTCATGCTCCCTCCTACAAGACTCCGCTATCATTTCTTCTAGTTGCCATGCAGTCTCAGAGATCATAACGATATCATTGGCAAATCGTAGGTGGTGTTGTAGGTTCTTTCATTGATATTAATTCCATTTTCTTCCAAGTTTACATCCTATATATTTCTTCCAGGGCTGCTACAAAGAATTTATGTAATATTGTAGCTCTCTGTCGGACACCATTTTGATCATGATGATTGAGTCAATTTTTTCAATCCTTGTTTGTGACTTTAGCTTTGTTGTATGTCTCTTTAATGGTCTGGATAGGGTGGTTCTATACCTGGATTTCAAAGAATGGAATGTTATAAAGAAATGAAATGAAATCGGTGTGTAAATTGATAATTACGTTGACTTAGATCTTTGAATACGGTAAAGTGCCACTTTTTCTGATAATATCATTTGTGGAAAAAAGGGTGTGTGTTGATGCCAAAACGTGTGTTTTTGAAAAGTAACGACTTTTGGGCATAGCCAAATGTTCTGTCATTTTAAAAATTTTTTAAAATGTTCGTAAACATCCAGTTCTAAGTGAAGTTATGCAAAGAAATGTCCTCACATTTTTGGGGGACTATTTTTGGAACTCCTTACATACAAGCTAATACAGTCGGAACGTGCTTTCAATTTGAATTTTACTTAAAGGTATCTTTAACAGAGATATTACAAAGACAGCTTAAGTAGATCAGGAAGATCTTAATATTAGCTAGAGGGTAACACCCAAGATATGTTTGGTGGCATTTTTGAAAATTATTATGCCACAGTATGGCTCTAAAACTCTATGCTGATGTAAAAATAGCCAAATGCCATCATTTAGAGCTGAAAACCCGCAGAAAATCCGAATTCCTGCGATTTTTATCGCAAATTGGATGTTCGCCTATTTTCGGTGTGAAAATGCCAATTTTGGTCGACTCGCGGACTTGAATGACGTCATTGTGTTGCGCCATACAGGTTATGTTGTACTTATTTTGGTATCAAGGAAAGAAGAGGAACATAGCTATCCATTTGTATCAAATCCTAAGCATCCGGTTGCTTTACTAACAAATTCTCAGGGGGGAGTGGTAACCACCCCCCTTGGTAAACCGTGGTTTGCCAAAAAGGCTTGTTAAGACGAGGTTTAAAGGTACATTAAAATTATGTCCCGGTTTTTCATTTGGTTGCGTCTAGGTAGTCTGTCATGAAGCTTGTCGCGTGGCATGATTCGCTTGACGTAGTTTGGGGGCGGGACCTAATATTAGTTAATAATTAGGCTTCTCAGTCTGACGATTAGATACCTTGCTAATGAGACACTTTAAGTCTTACGCGAGACATCAAACTAAGCTTGCTTCATTGTGTCATCGATCCAGGGAATAAAAACAAGATAAATATCCCGCTTTCTGCCTTCGCCGTAGCCTTCGTTTTTATATTCTCGGTTGGTTTATCGATGATTTTATGGGTCTCTCTAACCTCATCTGCAATCACGTAAGGGTGCCAACATTGTGTTTTCTACCGTCGTAAAATACTTAAGCGATAAAAAAACCATAATGGCATAAAAAAGTATTCAACCTAATGAAATGACCCTTACTGAAATCAGTTCACAAATTTGAACATTTGGATTTTTACAGTCTGTAAAAACAGGAAAAGTTCAGGGGGGAGTGGCAATCGTGGCAATTTCTGGAACAGAAAACCAAGTTGTTTGACATCCCAAACAGAATTTACATGTGTATCTAGCACTGTTTTGTACACAATTCAAAGCAATTCAGACCATGATTCAGGCATGGTACTGTAGGCTTTAGTAAGATATTTGATCTGGCAAGTGAAAGATGGGATTAGCCGGATTAGTCACATATACATTAGCAACGGTCTGTGAGCTGAATGACAAATGCTTTCAATTTGGTAAATGCTGCATAATGTCAGCATCCTTTTCCAGAAGTGCCACGAACTGCCGCCACCTCCCCCTCTGGAACTTTGTCTGTTTTTACTGTTTTTACAGAATATAAACCTCCCATTGTTTTTCAAACTTGTGGAATCTATTTCAGTAAGGGTCCTTTTCATTATGTCTGAAAAATTTTTTATCCATTCGTCGCTTTAAATCTCTATAAGAGATATTGGCCCTACCTGCAATACCGGACATGCATGCTGTGAAAAAAATATTGGGACTAATTTGAGCTAAATAATATGTAATGCCAATGAAAAAGGATAAAAAATTTAAAATTGAATTTGTGGAAATAATGTATAATCTGTAGTTAACAGAGGACAAATTCGCACGAAATTCTCAAGTAGCTAATATTTGTAATTATTCATTTCTAATGAAATATTGATTTTTAACACAGTAATTTATTGCAGCCTCTCTTCTTACTTCTTCAATAACTCTAAATACATTGCTCATGAAGAAAGTAACCATTTAATGTATCGCCCTCCTAGAGATGCATAATTCCAATTCCACATTTCGCATGCAGGCATACGTCTTGTAATTGTCTTGTAATTGGTTTGCTAGCCTACGTGCTTATATGTGGTAGATGAATTTTAACTGTTTCGCAAACAATCTTTCACAAATATAAATTTCTTCAATTTGCTCTCAATGCTAGTCTAGGCCATTGGAAACAGAGATATATTTTACACATAAAAATAACATACCCCCAAAACAGATAGGTACATTGATATGACGAAAGACATCCAGGTATTTGTATGCCACTTTAAGTTTTCCATAACTTCACAAATGTGTATCTTACATTAATATTTTTTGACTCTTACTCAACTGATATTAAAACCACAAAGGTTATAGACCGGTCAAACAGTGGGCATAGCGTGGGAAACAATGCATACGCGTGCGTGTTCTTGTGTGAAAAACGCCTTTTCGGTCGTCTGCCTGAATTTATAACGTCGCCCGGCGACGTTAATACAAAATCGTTCTGTTTACACATAAGAAGCTGATTTGGTTTAATCCTTTCGGGTGATGGCTTTCGTATATAAACTTTACAACCATGTAAAAATATCGATTTTGAAAATCTTGAAGGGCGCACTATTTTTTCAAATGTGCCAGTGTCTCTTTAAAGGAATATGTAGAGACAACTATGCGAGAGGATAAAATTTAACATTATTATCTGAAACAAATCTGGATAAATGTACAAAAATTTCATTAAACTACTTAAATGAAGGGAAAAGATCACCAAATAATTAATAAAATATGTATTTGAGCAATGGTGTCAGACCGCTTCGCCCGCGAATTGACAGGCAGTGATAGCGACTCATAAACTGCTCATGCCATAACAGCCTATTTTGCTGCACACCAATAGAATAAACAAAAACCTCATAGTGTACGCGTTTTGAGGTTAACATAGGTCATGGTGCACAATATCGCGCTTTGAAAATCTGGATATCAAGAAAAGGCTTTTTGAGCTCAAGTCGGAATTTTTAGATGCACCATAAAATTCCAGAACAGATAATAGCTGTTTTGGTCTTTCATACACGGATTTCAAGCCAAAACCACTTGCAGGTTATTTTAGCACATTCCATGTCAGTAACAATATACCAATACAGGATTTCATTTTTTTCTTCGATGATCGGATTAATAAATTGCTGTTTTATATCCCTATGTAACAACATATCGACTATAACCTCACAAATATTCATAGTCATATGGTACTCGCTGGTCGTGATATATATATTCGGGATTTCATGAACTTGATTCGTGAAAATGTATAACTGGATAGTTGCTAGGGAATTTTAGATAACGAATTTTAACATTTCTAAAAAAGCATATCATTTCGAAAGCTTAACCACGGCACAGAATGTTCGATGGCATTTGGAGAGAGTGCTGAAATACTTGCAACCCTTGCCATAAACACGCAAACACACACACACAAAACATCCACAAGGGAAGCTTGAATCTAAAGGAAACTATTCGTAAAAGTAACATTTACAGAACGACTGACTTGAACTGACTATTTATGTTTATGTAACACTTTTGCCTCTTATGAATATTTGACAGCTGGTTTGGTAATGATAATTGATGAGGCGATATCAGAGCATCGCCATGTTTGAGCTATTATGTGGATGAATTTGTGAGCTAAAATGGTTTTACACTTATATTCAACCATCATTGTGGTTTATGTATATTTTTAACGTCCCTAATGGCCATTTCGTGCCACTTTTAACAAATGGAGCTTACCCCTACTTATTTTGGGGGGGGATATTGCCCCTAGATCTACAAGAAAAATAACTGCTACCCGTCCTTTTTTTGAGGTGATCGTCAGGTTGGTATCCTGTGTGAAGTCATATAGTGAAGCCCCTTTCCAAAAGGTCCTAATCCACGTTGATCGACACATTTTTGACACTAATTTCGTGTTGAGGCAGACTCCGTTTTCAAGTTATAGTCTTCGTCATTTTTGAAAAGTTTGCTAATTTCTTACAAACACGACTGAAAGATCAACTTTTTTCCCTGACAATTGTTGTTAACATAATTCTTAGCAAATTAACCCGAAAAGGAAATTTTTGAAAGCAATACGGGTTGCAAATACTTCAAACATAAACTTAACACTGAGTGTTTTGCTAAAAATACTCAATTTTTATCTCACCCGAGATTCCTTTAGGGTGAATCTTTTTGAGATTGCGGTTTTGTGCAAGGTAAGTTTGCTCAAATTGGTCTGCAAAGTATGTGTCCAAATGGCATAAATCCGCTCAACACCAAAAAATTTAAAAAAATACATAAAAACCCTGTACAAATCAGAGAGTAAAGCTAATGGGTTTTTACGGCTCTACATGGTGTGATCTTTCATTGACAATAACTATATGATTGATAAGTGTAAGGTGGAAAAATGTGATTTTCTCAAAACTATGAAAAATGGATTTAAGGCCATTGTAATCATCTCTTCGTATGTACAGGTGACTTCTAAGTACCGCTACGGTATGGAATATGTGGACATATGCTTTTCCCATATCGACTTCCGACGCCCTCTGTTGTTTACTGTCGGGCAAAATATTACACTAGTCCAATGACACACCACCTAAAATCTGGCCATAAATTAATTTAAACAAAAGAATTATTTAATTGAAACAAAAGTTACAAAATAAATAAATAAATAAAACAAAACTTCCCCATGCAAAGTATAGGGGCTTTTGCCTGTCAGTTTTTCAGACTTTCTCTCTTACACCAACAGGGGGCGCCACAAACATAAACAAATGTCACATCATCTATAGCAGACTGATTATCTCTCTCATTTTACAGGATATGAAGCCACCATATTATACATTATCTACTGAGCAAGAGGTATATAATTTGCGGGTCAGTCGCTCAATAAATTTCTAGAGCTATGGTCAAGGTAGGTTGAGATTCTATTCATTTGGAGATTAATTGAAACATGAGTGATATTAATGAGATTTTACTAAGAAGTAAACGTAATTGAAATCAATATTCTTCCATTGAGTTCTATGGGGTTTAAACTAAAGCAAAGTGAGCAATCAATTGCAACAGTCCAGCGTGGTCTTTATTAAAGCAAAAAATGTTCATTAAATTTAATTCTGTTTTTTGTTTACCAAAAATTCAAATGTATATTTGTTGGAAAACCTCATATCAGACATTGTTTCCTTTTATTGACTTAAACGTCTATGCTGGAAATAGACTCTTATGAGTATACCTACTATGGTTTGCATGAACAAATATCTCGTCTACAGAAATGTTCAATGACTACATTGCGAATTCCGCCAGTGTGGTGCTCGTGGAGTACGTGGCGGGACGTGTGACATTACGATTATTAATAATGCAGGGGAAGTTGGTTATTACCACATTTGCAATGAAGTACCTGAAAAGATCCTGAAGCCTTGAATTAGAGCGACCTATGGAAGCAACAGAATTCTACATATAAGCAAAAGCCTCGTGTATGTAAACCTCTTAGTTACATTCTCATAGCCACTTCTCAAGACACAGCTTTTAAAACTTTATCACTGAAGCGTTTAATCACCAGTTATTGCTATGAGCATTATGCGTCCTTTTATAATACTACCCCAAACCATCCCAATCCTCCATATCTGTCATGTTCCTCAATGCAGATGTCAAGCAACCTTGGAACTTCGACATGTCCATGTAAACAAAACCGCCTTTCATCAGTAAGCAAGACGTTATCTACGGCGGTCCGGTAAGTACGTAATTCTGTTTCTAAAATTGAAAAAAAAAAGTTGACGTAAATTAAAACCAGTGTTTGAAAATTCTCAAGACTGGAAAAATATCGAAAGGCATTGTGGGAAAAATGGATGAGACCGTAGCGATTGCGTGTTCACTTTTCCGTGTCTGCGAGCATCGAAGTACCCGACAAAAACGTTCAATTTTCTCGCTAGGTTCTATAGGTTCAGACCCAATACGATATAAACAAAACATTGTAACGGAACCTCTGATGCAAAAACCTCCATAGAACCCCTTCGCTTTCCGGAGATATTTGAGATTTAGTTTCATTTGTCACACATTCGCTATGACGGACTGATTGATAACGTTAATCTATCGCGCAGTACCAATTTCGATAATATCTTTCGCAGTGTGTGACACATACCTGACCGCCGTAGAAGTTAAGCTTAATATGTCAATCCCTTTACAACCATGTCAGGTGACGTTGAGCATGTTGCAGACTTTGGGGGGTTCATATCATCGGCCGATGCCAGTCTTTCGAGCTGATTTGCGCGCCAGATGGATGAACATACGCGTCACGTAAAAAGGCCAGCGTCAGATGATGAAGTATGAACCCACCTGAGTGGATCCTGATTAGTGGTTTGTGGCACTTCAGGTTGTCTCAAGCAGACAACGACAACTGTTGAGAATGATATTTAAGTAATTATTGAGTTTTGCCATTATTGTCTGCATTTCCTATAGCAGCAGCTAATCTATGCCGTTTACCAAATATTGTGAGGATGTGGCGACCACCTCTTTCTGATGTTTTTGTACGACTGCATCATCCAGAAAACTTTATACCGCAGTATGTACTTTTGCACGAGCAAGTAAGTTTTCTAAATACCTAAATGAAATGTAAGATCCTGGATCCTTTATACTCTAGGATCCACGTGGAAAATTGTTTCATATGAAATTTGTAAAAAGTCACAAACCTAATACAATCTACGCTATCAATAAAAAGTAAAATGGACAATGCATTTGATAAAGTATGCAAACATTACTAAATTATGAAATTCTTCTGAAATAATATATTTCTTGGCACCAATTTTAATGCAATAAGGTTCCCTCATACATGACTCATGGTGACAGAACTGAAAAAAGATTCATCTAGGGAATAACACATACCAACCACGTCACACGGCGTGGCACTTCATTCAATATATTCATACGAGTTTCTTACGTTTGGCTTGCATTACAAGACAAACACGGAAAACCACACATGCGATGCTAGATTGCCTTTGGCTGCCTGGGCAGATCTTATGCAGGCACTGATGTCTCTCCACGCGTCTGATATCCTAAAGCATAGAGTGCAGCCGTGAATTTATTTATGAAGTTTATACTCCTATACAAAACTGTCTCTGAGCCGCCACAACCTCTGCCAATTATAGTTTTAAAAATATAGATAAAAAATAACGTATGGATGATGCGAGACTAATGTTTACAAACGCAACACATGTTCTTTGGTTTGCACCTGGCGTCTTGGGGCACCACAATACGAACTATGTGCATCATTCAATGTACCATTGCATAATAGAGCTTGACTTTGAAAACATTTGTTTAGTTAGTTAGTCAGTAAGTTGAGCCAGGGTGCAATTTATTTTAAATACAATCAGTGCCCAAATGACGATTTTTTTGTAATGAATATCGCAAGATTATGCAAGATTTTCCAGGGTATTAATTTAGCCACAAGTTATCAAGCCTTAGTGACAAAGCTTTCGATGTGAATTTGCATGAAAACAAGTGGAGCAACAAATCCATTTAATTTGTTTAAATTTTGGAACTATAACACATGTAACATTAAGTGAAATGTTTACCTTTGTTAATATAAAATTACAAAAGTAGAAACACCTGTTTCTGGGGCAAGTTAATGTGACAGTAAATGTCTAACATGGATTGCCTTGCACCTGTCGTCTATTAAAGGCCCACCATACTGCACAAAACCGAGGGTTTTGTTTGTTCGTTTGTTTGTTTTTATGAACTTCTTTCAAAATAAAAGAGATTAAGCCAAATAGATGGTTTAATATAAAAGTCTGGTAGTGATTCAAAAATATATAATTCGTCAAGGGACGAGGCTAAAGAGCCCACAGAGTACTTTTAAATATTTCGTAAGCATGATTCAGTAAGCCTGAAAGAAAAAAAATACCCAACAACATTGCCACACATAGTTGGACTGTTGTCGAACAGGTGTTACAGGAGTAAACAGAACCGTATGCTTGGAATGCTATGAGTAACGGCCACAGGTCAAAAGAAAGAAAATGAGCAAGAAAATGAACATGTTTCGTTACCATTAAGGACCCGAGTTGAAGTCCCCTAATAAAGGTAAAAGAGAATGATTTTTTACCTTTTACATAAACAGAACGATGGATCGTACTGATCTTTAAAGCGGCACTGGCACATTTTCACAAAATATGGAATTTCTTCAATTTGATCTCAAATGATAGTCTAGGCCATTGGAAGAATAGAGATACATCTTATACATAAAAATAACATACAAACAGATAGGGACGTTAATAGGTTAAAGACATCCAGGTAATTTGTAGGCTAACTTTTAAGTTTTCCATAACTTTAATCAACAAATCTGAATATTACCTGAATATCATAGACTCGTACTTATTGATATTAAAACCACAGAGGTCACAGTCCGGTCAAACAGGGTGCATGCCCGTCGGAAAGATGCATAGGGCGTGCGTTTTCTAGTGTTAAACGCCATTTCCGTCGTCTGCTGAATTAATGTCGCCGGCGACATTAATTATAAAATCGTTCTGTTTACCCATAAGGACGCTGATTTGGTCTTAATCATTTCAGGTGAGGGCTAATGTATATAAAAGCTTTACAATCATGCAAAAATATCGATTTTGAAAAATCTTGAGGGCGCACTATTTTTCAAATGTGCAAGTGTCTCTTTAAAAGCAGCCTAAAGATCACTAGGCAACGGGTGCAGCGATTACGCAACCTTTCTGTGAGCGATGTTCAAATTGAAAAAAAAAAACCACACTCTATTGTCTGTTTTGGGTCCTTTTGAATTTATCAAAGCTGTCACAGGTTATTCCACTCGCTAGTTCTAAGGGACGAATTCAAAACTTGAGTGACATGCGGCTTAGGGCGGTTGAACCATGTTTCATTGTTTGAAACAATAAAAACCGGTTCCACCCGCAAAGAACCGGGCGGAAGCGGTGAGTAACCGGTGGTTGAGTTTTGAAGCCGCCCCTAAATCAATATAGGACGATCACCAACGTAAGTGCAATGTACATGTAGAAAACGCAAAAATCGGAATGGGTAGAGTCTGGGGGCTGAAAGTTTTAGGTCCAAGGCCTTGACCACAGGTGAAAAACGCTCCCTTCCCATGATACTTGACGGCTCGGTTCCAAGTCATCTCAAAGCACACAAACCACCTACTAGTCCTTTTGACCTTGCAAAAGAGTCTATAAACGTTTAGATGGTTTCTAGGCAACATTAACCTGCAGTTTCCAAATCTTGATGGTGTAACTTTGCCATCCTTGAGCATTTTGAGATTGGGAAAGGGAACAAATTAACAGGGGTAAAATTCGTAAATGCACAAAAGGTAAATAGACACGTTCCTCTGGTCCTAAGAATTAAAAAAGTTTAGTTTGCTATATCTACAACCTTTTCGTATTTGTACGACAGGTCAAAAACTGTTCAAGGTCATCATGGTGAGAAGTATTCAAATTTGTTTTCAATTTGTTTCAAATTGGTTTCAATTTGTTCGTATGGGAATGTTACAACAGGTATCATATAAATTTACTTTACGTTAATCAGCTCAAAGGTATTTAGCAGAGGCTGAGTGCTGATCCCCATAGACCCTGTGGGTCAAACAGTCAAACAAATTACATAATATGTATTTGACATTATAGTAGATTTCAAATTAAGTGAGGCTTCTTGCATATTTTCATGGAGATATGTATATGGGGTTCAATTCCCGGCCATGCAGAGACTATAATAGGCCTTTGTTGCCATATTGTGTCAATGGTACAAAATTACAGAATCGGCTTCCTGGAAACTGATGCATTCAGTTCTACAATGGTCTGTTAATGATGCCATGTTTATGCCATGGTTGGCCGGGATGTCAAATCCGTTTTGCGCTAATCTCTTAATATAAGGTTGGCCCATTTTTGATGGGCAAATAAAAACTAAGAATGCATTATTTCTCCAATGCTGAGATAAGGAATTATACTTTCCAGTGTCAAAGGTAAGTTATATTTTTTTAAACCGTTTATTGCAATGATTGATGGTGTTTTCATCCTGATACTTCAATTGAAACATCCAAGCTAAAACTTTTAATGAAGACCTAAAACTTTTAATGAAGTCTCACTTATTTTGAAATCTACTATAATATCCAACAGCATGAAGAATTTGAGCCCCTTTTGAGAAGAATGCGTGTTTACCCCAGGACAGGGGAGGGCGGCCAAGAAATCCCAATTTCAGACGTCGCCATTGGTTTAACACGTAAAAGCGAAATTTTGACGAAAAATTCTTAATTTTTTATATGTTGTAAAGGAATATTTTCTTATTCCGAAACCGTTGGATTTGAAGAATCAACTCCACTGGAAGGGTTATTTCTGATTTTTTTTGTATTAATAACCAATGAGGACGAGGTCGTATGTAGGTCATGGGAACATGCATGACCGACCCACATCAAAGCACCCAAATTGGTCTGTGGTTTGCACTCCGTATTGCTGTAATTTCTTTTGACATTTTTGGTGAATTGCTATAATGAATGAGGCTTGGCCGCCAACCCTGACGGATGACCTTGAACCACCACAATCACCCACAACGTCAACATATCAGCGCCCTATATGGTGCAATACACTGCACATGAAAGGACTGATTATCCAGTCTATATAACATCCTTGTTATTAGGGCTTATAGTACCAATAAATGAAGTGTACCCGGATAAAAGAACACGTTTTTTATGCATTAGTGAACATAAGAAGAATTTTGTACAGGTGAAACAGTTATTGTAAGCCACTTATTTAAAAAAAGTGATGTCAAATACACGATATATAATTCAATATAATGAAATTGCAGTCTTCCATTCTTTGACTTGAAAACTGACGACTTGTGTGCAAAAGAGCCAAATTGTATTGCTGCTTCGTGTAATATATGAAGGCCGTATGAAGCCAATTGGTCTTCCACCTTGGACCGTAATTTCTTTTAGGTCATTTAAACTCTCAAAGTTATTTGTTGCTGTCTAGTGGACAACAAATTGTAATTCTTTGATTAGATTATTCGTATGTTGCTTCAAGGACAAAGACAGTAACTCAAGGCAGCTAATTGAGATTAGGCACTTTTGGAAACGAGTCATACACCGCCCAGCAGGCAACATACACTTGAACCGACACTTTTAAAAATTCAGTGGAACATCCCCGTGTTGAGACATCACTCATGAAGAGCACCTATGGGGGAACTCAATAACGCATCGTCCTTCACGGACGAATTGTACGTGAGTCAAATACATTGCACCACTCACTCGTATTTCCTCGCAAACATGGCATTTCAAGAATGCAAACTCGTATAATAATAAAAAAGGAAATACCTAAAGAAGCCAAGATTCCAATTTGCGTATGCCTTTGTCATTATATTGAAACTACGTACTGACACCCTTCAATGAATGAGCTATCAAGTTCATAAGCATACTTGTTGTTGTTGTTGTTGGATTTTAATGGCGCCTGCAGCTACTTAGGCTATTTGCGCCAAAAACAAAACTTATTGTTATAGACAAATATACGGACAAAGCAAAAGAATCATATTGCAAGATGTAATACACAAGTTGCAGCTATTCATTATAAAGTTATAAACTTTATTCTACGGTGTCAGGTTTTAGTTAACGTAATATCAAAATACAATGACAAGACTAACTGACCAAGAAAAACATTGCCAAAATCCATCCATTCAGAAAAAGGCATTATGTTTCACGAGGTCACCAAATCAGTTTGAAGCCAATGGCTCACATATATAGTGACGTCATCGAGAAGACTGCATAAAATAGAACATAGATTATTTCATTATCTTTCTTGTTTACATAATAATAAACTGCAGTATGTGTATGTGATTTCATTTATGATAAATAGCAGCACTCAAACCACGAGGTTCCATAATGAAAATGCTAAGGTAATTTTACAGCTTGACAGCATCAGCTCGAAAAAGGAAATTGTAGTCATATCGTCCATTTATCGCACAATCTCGCCAATGCACGTCAAACCACGCTACATTAAACAATGTAGAGAATGTATAGAATGTCTGAACCGTTCGTATTCAACGTAAAAAACATGTTGTGTCTTGTCCTTAAAAGGCAAGATTCCGTGCTTGCACGTGTATTGGAATCGACATTGAATGTAGGGAAGGTGACATGATGGATGGCCATTGAAAAGACATATTGGCAGATACACCTGCCCAAACAAACACGCGCACGCACTGAGCATACCTAAATACATCGCGTGGTCAACTGTTATTTGTTTTTAAAGAAATCAATAATTTTTGAAAAGTGTTAAAATCAATCGATTATTAATTTGGTAAGCTACGAAATCGATCATTGTTTTTTTTTTCCTATTTTTAAAAAAGCACCACCTAAATGTACCCCTACACACGCACGCACGCACACACGCGCGAGGTGTCTCTAACGGAATAAAGCGAAATACTGTTTTGCGCTTTATTCCTCAAAATGCAAATTAGGGTGACAGGCTGTTTCTAAAAAAAACGTATGCATTTTAATTAAAGGTCTAGCCACCCTTTTCGCTCATTCAACCCCGGAGTAGAAAAACGTCCCCAAAAGGTTTGAAAAAGTCCAAGTAAGGCATAGTTTCAGAACACACACACAAATACACACTTACACGCACATTCGTTCTCGGTGCGCTCACACACACACATACGCACACGTCGTTTCTCAGATGTGTTATAAAAGCAAAGGTTTAATATGTTTCAAGCTTAAGAACATCCAGAAAGTGTGTTTTTAAAAATCATTTTAGAAGAAATGTTTTTCAGAAAATGTTTTCCAAAACTTTGTGAGACCCAACACTTATATACAGCCTGTCTCAAAAATGGTACAATCAAAAACCGATTTTTTTTCAATATGGTATCTCAACATAAGTAAGTCGTTTTGTACATCACATTAAAGAGAAAGGACCAGGCTTTCCAGTATTTTTGGTTTCATCTCATTTGCTTGTTTCAATTGAGAGATAACTCCAGTTTACTGCGGAACACAAAAATCGAGTTTGTGCCACTTTCTGGTTGAGTGAAAGAATTAGTTAAACATAAGTTATTCACATTTGAATAGATATGAAATTCTTAAAAAAAAGGGATTAACTTCATAAAGAAACTCTAAAATATACGAAAACAGTTACGTAATGGTAGAAGCTTTTTTATGGCCTCTCCTTCATATATCATGTCAAAATTATTAATCTATATCCTTAATTCTAAATAGACCTTGCAACTATTAGGTAACAGTTAAAATTTAGATCAAATTTCTTTGATGGTTTTTTTTTTTTCAAGTTATCCGACGCTGTTATATATACATTAAGTACAAAATACGAAGATTCGCTTCATTGCATTGCCCTATATAAGAGTCGTAAATGTAATTAATAACCATTTACATTCATTCCGAGCTATGCTCTAAAATATATTCATACCTAAAGGTCATGCTGTATAAAGATAATCTGCTTAATCACTTAGCAAACATTGAAAGCCTGCTATGCATATGGTCCGGAAAAACACGTTCAAAACATTGGTATTATGGCCAAATTACATTTGCCCATGAAATAAGGAATTCTTTCCTTCGTTACGAAAGTAAACCCGACTTGATTGGAATGCTCTGTAAACCAAATAAGCGTACGACGGACTGTCCAAGCTGTATCAGTTTGTAAATAATAAATCATTTTGATTTCAGTTAGAGTTAGGTGACTGATTTTAATATCTTCTTGAAAACGGCCCGATCAGACAATGACCAACACGTTTTCTTATATCAATAGGAAACAATTTTCAACGGCCGGTGTGAAAGTAATCATAGTCCGGCAGGTATTATAGTCCGGGCTCCATACACGACAACTGAATAAAGCGTGAAACTAATCAACTGAATCGATTGTTCCCGGACTGTGAACCCGGAGGACTATATCTCCTGCCATACCGGCGTAGAATTGTTGAAAATACACATTCACGTAATTTTATTAAAGGGACACTGGCACATTTTTTTCATTCTGAATAGGGTGCTCTCAAAAAATTAATGTCGGTTATACAGATTCAAAATGGTGCCCCAAAAATGATTTTTATGTCGTGCACCAAATTTTCCCTCCCGAAGATGCAAAAGCACTTTCCCGAAGGACTTTTTCCATAAAATTTGGCTTATAATAGTGGGACATAAATACAATTACATTACATATGAGGTCACCAAGGTCACATGAGGTCACCAACATGTCACCCCACCCCGCCCCTCCTTTCCACCAAGTTACATCATCGTAGCCCTTACGGAATTCATACGGCACGCAATATATTAAGGGTTAACATTTTGACCACGGACATAAGAACAGAGTAATTCCCTATGTGCCTTCTGCAATTCTTGCAGACGACACAAAAGAGTTACTCCAGTACAATTTACAGGGCAATTTTGAATAGAGCCACCAAAATGCTTATTTATGCCAATTAGTATAAAAACGCTATGGCCGATTTGATTTTGTTTTTCCACCAGAATATGCGCAACTGATTTTTACGCAATTACATAAAATATTGGGCAAAAATAATTTAGCGTTAAAACATGGCGGGCAAAAAACAAAATCCTGGGTCATCATGAACCCCCTTATGCACTCTACTAGTGGTATAATTCTGCAGTACTATGTATAAATTAACAAATGAATTATCTTCTTTTGAAGGTTTCATCATCTTTACATGTGAAGGGCATATGAAAAATAGTAACAGATGCTTGGTAAAAAGGAAGTATAATATTGGAAAACTGAATATAACATCATTTTGCCGTAAAGGGGGTGCACTATATCTTAATTTACACAGAATGTAACAGACGAATGAAGCTATTCATATCAGGTGTCAAAATATCGTGCTTTGCTTTTAATTATTATCCGTATCGATCAGTTCACATAATGGCGCCTTCATGGAGCTGTCGAAAAACAACAATTTGTCACATCCAGGTGCCAAAATTAATCATTTACATGGGAATGGTTTCCAATTTTAAATATAATTTTGACTTGCTTGTCACCGTGAAATATTAATATGTGGTATTTGGTGCTGGAATCTGAAACTGTCATCCAGAATTCTCTATTCCAAACATTTTTCTTGGACTGAATAAGGGGGGGGGGCTGTCTTTTAGATATGATTGTCATGTACATTTTACAAGTAGTATAGGTCACCGCATAATTTCTACAAAGGTCAAGCGATTCAACCGAAAAAAAAATTATGGATCTATATAAAAGGTTTTTCAGTAATTATGTAATTTTAACTTCGACGAGGTGGAACATGGGGACGAGGCTGAAAATTTGGTGCTTCACTTATCATATAAATACTGCAGCAAACGATAGCATGGGTATACCTCGCGTTCTTGCTAATAGACCTTAAAACGGTCGAGTGGACATGAGTTCGCACAAAGTACAAAGCACGAGAGTCCATTTGAAGATCGATCACCACCGAAACAGAATTACGCACATTTATATGAATAGCCACTTCCAGTGTTAGACATTGGCTTTGTACCTAACTGACGCTGTCTTACAGTGTGTTTCGTCAATCCTGCAATTTTTCACTGGGCTCTGCTTTTACTTTGGAACCGTGTTTATGCCATTATGTTATTGTTATGCATATTTGGAAAGCTCGCTATTTTAATACTCCAGCGATATCCATAGACCTTGCATTTGACCTTGCAAAAGAGTCTGCACGAAATATTTTGATAGATTCTAGGCAACATTGACCTGCTGATTCCAAATCTTGATTTGCAACCCAGAGCATTTTGAGATATAGAAGGGGGTAAACGTACAAGGGTAAAATTTGTATACGTTTCATACGAGATTAAAAGGTGTATAGACCTGATCATCTGGTTCTAAGTGATTAAAGTAAGTTTTGGTATATCTGAGACAATTACTTTTAACATATCAAGGCTTAAATTTTCAATCCCCTGGGCGGTAACATTTATAATGCACATGTTTCTCTCATAATGTGGGCTCAAAGCTTTCATAGCTATTTTTCTTTTTTCTTCTAAATATTTTCAGCTGTGAAGGTTGTACGTGCGAAATGTTACATTTTTAGCGGTTATGTTGAATAATAACTTATCTGTGAGTAAAGTAGACTTCATACTGTCAATGCCTCAGTCAATCCGCTGCTCTGACGCACGCGTAAGTAGTGAAAATGACCTATAGATCAGGTCTTATGCATCTATTAGAACGACTAACGATGGAGCGATTAGAACTATGCAGGAGCCTTTAGATATAATTGAGCTGATTAACATTAAGTAAATTTATATTTATTTCTTGAAACCAATTTGAAACCAATCGGATCAATTTACCCCATGATGACCTTGAACAGTTTTTGGCCTGTCGTGCAAACACCAAAGGTTGCAGATATAGGAAACTATACCTTTTTTAATCGTAAGAACCAGATGAACATGTCTATAGAAAATTTGCCCTTGTTGTTAATTTACCACCTTCCGTATCTCAAATGCTCAAGGATAACAAAATTGCATCATCAACATCTGGAATCAGCAGGTCAATGCTGCCCAGAAACCATCAAAACATTTTGTGCATACTCTTTACAAGGTCATATGTGCCTAACGTAGGACTATAACCTTTTTTTGCTAATATCGTATTTACAAAACGGAGTTTTTAAATTATGTTTGATTATCGAAAGGCACGTACCAGTTCAAACCATTTTAAGGAAAATCGATGATGTCATGCCTCACTTGAGCGCATTACTCGAGTCACGTTTGCTGGGCGTTCTTTCAATGAAAACAATAGTATTTGAAATTCAAATGGGATTCAAACGAAAAGGTTTCATATGCTATTTTTCTTCTAAATATTTCAGCGTGTGAAGGCTGTACGTGCGAAATATTACATTTCAATTCTTTTTAGCGGTTATGTTGAATAATAATCTGTGAGTAAAGTAGACTTCATACTGTCAATGCTTCAGTCAATCAGCTGCTCTGACGCACGCGTTAAGTAGTGAAAATGACCCATAGATCAGGTCTTATGCATCTATTAGAACGACTAACGATGGAGCGATTAGAACTATGCAGGAGCCTTAATTATTTCTGCATTCTGACCTGTTTTGGGTGCCTCTCAGGACATGGGTGACATCTTGAATTGAAGTGTCAATGGTTCTTACAGTTCGACAATGTCATGAAGCATCATTACGTCCCTAGGATCGTTCCATACGGAAAACATTGTCAAAATTTCTAAGAAAATGAGATGGGAAAGTAATCATAACCAGTACAAGGGATCTCAGGAAATCTGAAACTTATTTTGACAGGGATTTGACGAGTACTATATACACCACCATATAGGTAATATTGGAGATAGCACAAACTTTACATTTTACATTCTTGGAAACCTTGAGGCCAGACGACAATTTTACTAAATACCATACAATAAAATTGCCCACAGTCCTATAGTATTAATAATAATAGGAGAAAATGTTTTTTCCGATCGCGCTGATGAGAACTTACGGACCAAACATTATTGGAGATTCTTTGTACAATGATATCAAGACGTGTAAAAATATCAAGTTGTTTTCAAGAAGTCCCTGTTCAAATCTGTACTTATAGCTGGAATATGAATGAGTTTTGTTGGGCATGTCTTGTTTTTTGTTATGTGTATAATCGTGTCTTTGTTTGGTTGTGTAGAACCTTAGGTTTAGGGGAATGATCACATCTGGCCTTATTGGAAGCCTCGTCATCATGACTCCATCCGTCTCATTGTCTTATTGTGTCTTTGTAAGATTTATGTGATAATATTGAAAATAAGTTGAGTGATTTGATTGATTGAATTGAAAACTGACTATAACAACAATTTGATGTAAGTTTTAACAAAATCGGAAAACCTTGTCAATCTTGACAGTTGTATAATCTTTGTGACACTTATCTCACTTGCATTTGCATGTACATCATACTGTTAGGACCCCGTATCAGTGTGTCCTTTCCCCAGTTGATACGCAGCGCTTCAAAGTCCTGCCTGTCGTAGGAATATGTTTTTATACACCTTCTTGCAAAGTTGATAATATCAAATTAAAAATCGGACCACTTCTTCTTTAATTACGTTTCATGTCGGTTGAAGAAGATCATTACATGTATATCATTATTGAAAATATCTGCTTCTCTGTCCCTTCAATTCAATGTTATATGAGCGATGGGAAGACAGAAAGGTTAGCTTTTCTTGCTCTTGGATCGACCTAACAACTAAGCGGAATGCATGAGACAGAGCGGGAAGGTACGTCCACCAGATATTTGTTAGTGGCTGGCTGTGCTTCTTTCTTCCTCGAAGGTTTGTCGTTGTCGTCGTCTTTTAAGTAAAGTAATGAATTATCCTTTAAAGACAACCTTTGAGTAGTAAAAGCTAGCACCCTGTTTAGCGCAATCAAAGAAATTAGATACCACAGAAAAGCTCGTCTAGCAACCATCAACGTGACACTCACACTACCCTGAATCACACCGATGGAGTAATACCGATGGATTAATCTTGCGATCTTATTACTCATGACACATTTCAAAGTCTATCGCCGTGATGTTTTTGCGAAATTGAGCTTGGACTTATATTACAGGGAGAAATTCTTGAGAAGTTTGACTCATCACTGCAATTGCCTTTTGATCGTGTTTCCATGTACAAGTAACAGCATTGTACTTTTAAAATTACTCTGCCAAGAAGGCTATATAAAAGTAACATCGGTAGGGATATAGAACAAAGTATTGTAATTTAGTCTTATTGAGATAACTAGTCTACGTGTTTATTTTTGCCTTTTGAGGAGAAACCTATAAAAGAAAGGCTTCGACATTTTGTAAGCCGATCTAATCTGCTGGGGTGATAGAAAAGTTAGTTACCCTCACTCTCTGATCGAATTAATCAGTTTGTGGTCTGCGTTTCTTTCTTTCTCAAAGGCTGTTCTGTTTTTAAAATAATGTACTGAAGGATCCTTTTAACGACACAAAGGTTAAGTAGTAAAATCTATCCCTCTGTTCAGCGCAATCAAAGAAAATTCGATACCACAGAATAGCTACCATCTAATTACCATTAACGTGAAGCTCACACTACCTTGGATTACACGATGGATATATACGGGATAGTATTTATTATTAGGAAGGCAATTGACCTATCATGCAAACTTGCTACTCAAGTACTCATTGACACAAATTCCATAACCATCGTCATATTCATCGTGATGCTTTTTGCGATTTCGCTGGTTTCCCGCGAGTTTGGTGTTGTTACTGCAATCGCTTTTTGTCTTATTGTACTCTCACTCGGTCAGGAAGGCTATGGAAGTAACATTGGTAGGGTACATTGGTAAGTGTTTTAATTCGGCCGTGTTAAGATGATTAATCTATGTGTCTATACTTTTATACTTTTATATGTTGCCATCGAGGTCCAACGCCTACGCTAAGATAGTTAAAATCCAAGAGTCCATTCACGAAACTCACATGTAACTCATATGTGTGTACTAACTCACGCGTATGGCCTATATGATACTGACCTTTTTATACTAGTTGCATGGCTTTGGATAAATTGGTCCACTCGGAAATGACACATTACGCACGTATATTTACGACTAAGTGTCGCGAACGGACCCAAGAAGGCTTGAAATCCGTGAGAAGATCTGATATAAGACAATGTCGGTAATTATAAAAAGAGTTAGGGCGGTTTCAAAACTCCACCGTCAGTTGACTGGCGGTTAACTCGCGTTTGATTGTTTAGAACAATAAAACGATGAAAGAACAGGGTGGTTACGGTGAGCAACCAGTGATTGAATTTTGAAATTGCCCTGAAGGCAAGGTGGTGTTTAGAGGGTTAATGTTTAGCAATTAAACGCTTTGTGTTTAGAAATTAAACACATGGTGTTTAGAAATTAAACATTTGGTGTTTAGAAATTAAACATTTGGTGTTTAGAAATTAAACATTTGGTGTTTAGAAATTAAACATTTGGTGTTTAGAAATTAAACATTTGGTGTTTAGAAATTAAACATTTGGTGTTTAGAAATTAAACATTTGGTGTTTAGAAATTAAACATTTGGTGTTTAGAAATTAAACAGTTGGTGTTTAGATATTTCGTAATAACTTCATTGCCGACAATGAGGGCATATATCTGTATTTTTATTCATGTATTTTTAAAGTAAAAAAAAAAAAAAAAAAAAACGCGTATGGCCTATATGATACTGACCTTTTTATACTAGTTGCATGGCTTTGGATAAATTGGTCCACTCGGAAATGACACATTACGCACGTATATTTACGACTAAGTGTCGCGAACGGACCCAAGAAGGCTTGAAATCCGTGAGAAGATCTGATATAAGACAATGTCGGTAATTATAAAAAGAGTTAGGGCGGTTTCAAAACTCCACCGTCAGTTGACTGGCGGTTAACTCGCGTTTGATTGTTTAGAACAATAAAACGATGAAAGAACAGGGTGGTTACGGTGAGCAACCAGTGATTGAATTTTGAAATTGCCCTGAAGGCAAGGTGGTGTTTAGAGGGTTAATGTTTAGCAATTAAACGCTTTGTGTTTAGAAATTAAACACATGGTGTTTAGAAATTAAACATTTGGTGTTTAGAAATTAAACAGTTGGTGTTTAGATATTTCGTAATAACTTCATTGCCGACAATGAGGGCATATATCTGTATTTTTATTCATGTATTTTTAAAGTATATGTACTGGACCTTCTTGGGTTTCTTTCCACTAAAATGTGAAAGCGATATTTGGGTTAAATGAATACTAGATGGCAGTATTCTCGCACAAGGAAAGAAGTATCAATATAGGCCCCACGACAGGGCCTGATTATTGATTGATACCGCAAGACCATAACAATGATTGAGTGTTCTAATGCATAGAAGAGAATTAAACACTCAGGTATTGTTATTGTCATGTGCAATCAATCAAAAGTCAGACCCTGTCATTGGGCCTCAATATTTTGACTAAGGCTAAGTCGACCTTAATCTTTCCAAGTATAAAATGGTTTAAACGATATTGTTTTATTAGATGAACAAAATGCAAATAAAGCACAAGTCGATCCATAGAGCAATATCGTGTCCTTTAAACGCGTTTGACCTGTTAAACGACGAAGTGCCCACAGGCTTTGAAAGATATGTTTGAGTGAAATCGTATATGACATAACTTTATTGACATACAATTGCTCTTAATAAATTTTCAATGCAACGCAAGCATACATCATACACTATTTTTACAGATTGTAAAAAGGTATTTTGCAGAATAAACTGCAAAATGCCGGGCGTTTGAATCAACTTTCCTTTGGGCTTTGGCTGTCTTATTGATTAAATATTAAGTAGATTTATATCCACACCCATTTTAGGTAGACGTTTCATATAGAATTCCCATTGATGCAAATGAGGTATTGGCATTCATTCCGTCAAGCACTACTGCACAACGTCATACAGCACATGACTGAATGAATTGCAATACCTCATTTGCATCAATGGGACTTCTATATGAAACGTCTACCCTATTTGGGCGCTACTCCTTATGCAATAACGGTTATACAGTGTTAAATTTAGAAAATGCAGTCAACCAAACTATAAATACTGGTACGCCCACGACACGACTTCCACACCATGCATCTTCAGCGGAAGCCCAATCTGCAAATTCCATATCTGGATGAAGGTACTTCTAAATAATAACCTTTACGGCTCTTTCCTATCTTAGATACACTATAAACGTATTGAACTTCGATGTTAATTAAAAATGGGACAACCCTTTCTTTTAAAACATTGCTAGGTTGAATAACACTTTTTTATCAAACATTGCCGTTGGTGGAAGAGGGGAAAGTGGTCAAACAAGGAGCTGCCCCTTGTTTACTCGTAAAGCACTTTATCATACATTTTAAGGGAAAACATACCATAACAGTGTGATTGTATCCGAAAAGCCTACCCTCAGTCGTTATTCTTGTGTTTAACAGTGATTTGGATTTTTCCTTTTCCACTTGGGAACAATCTGCTCACGGGCAATCCATTATGTTGGGAGACGCCTCAAAATCAATCAGAATTCAAAACATGAATTAGGCACACTTTGTGACACAACTAAGCCTCTCACCATATTTTGTCTCTTCTCATCACAGGAGAGACTCCCTTGGCAATATGGTGTCACACGCGTAGCCGATTCACAGGCACGAAGTTATCGGAAGAAATTGAAAGTGGAAATTTGATCAGTGCGAAGTCTAAGGCAAAAAATCCTCTCGTACCGCAATCGTATTGTGTTCTGTTATCGCTCATGATAAGGGTTAATCGAAGAATTCTGTATATTGTTTGCTAGGATAAGGAAAGGCATATATATATCTTATATATCTTATAAACAGGGTCTTGTCCGAAGAGTGGGTTTTATACTATGTGATATTCCCAGATTTTCAAGAAAGTACGGTATCTTTTACACATTAAAGGCATAACAGGCACGTTAGTTTTGCTTAGGCGTGTTTTATAAGGGAGGTTCGTGATACCTGGTGTTACAAAAAGATTACATGAAAATCGGTTTCAGATCAAATTAAAAAAAGGATTTGAAATTTATTTTCTTACTTTAATTATGTATCTAGCTTTATTATGTATCAATGCATTTCCTTTTAGTATTCGAGCTAGTAACCCGTGGCAGAGAACACATTCTTGGATAGCTGCCCACATCCTTATAACGGTTGTGCCAATTCATCGACCCTGGGTCACTATTGACCCTGATGATAATCATACTTGTACGGAATAAACCAGAATTCAAATGCAGTTTATTCCAGTACAGTCTGATGAAGTCATCAGGGTCACTATGACCCAGGGTCGGCATGTCACAACTTTCTTATAACATGTGTTATATTATTTACCTCCTTTTCACTGTATGTAATTGCTCTCAGCGTCCTTACATAATGCGTTAAAGATGGCTAGGTTCTTATTATATAGGCCTAACTGCTAGAGTATGATTTTGGAGGGCATAAATTGACCAGGAATGTCAAGTATAGTCCTTTAAGTTGTGTGAGCCAGAAGAACTTGCACAAATAACCCATAGCTTATTTTTTTTCAGGAACGTTTCCTAATGTTGTAAGCAGCAACATATCAAAATTTCCCCAAGTTTTACGACTTGTGCGACTTGAGGAATATGAAGAGCGTAAGGTTTGTACAGGGGTACAAAATGATTCAATTGAGCTAATTCGTAAATAAATAATCAAAATAACTAATAAAATAAAAAAATATGCCTTACCTATGACCTTCAGTTTAGGAATAGAGACTAACAATTCCTTCAAGGTCAGCGTGGTGTACAACTTTCAAAATGGTTCGATTTTAATGGAACAAATTCCAAAGTACTCGTACATGCAGTCCTATGTATATGAAAAAAAAATATTTTCATTCACTTCACCTTGATCTTTTAAATATTGACAGTATATAGGGCATGGCTAGTGACCTCCCATAGATTATTCATAATGAGCTCTATAACTATGCAATGAAATTACTGAATATTAAATATACCTTTTCAGTTTATACACAAAGAGACGAACATATTGACACACTTTTGGAAAAAATCAGAGCATTCTGGAACTTTATCCCAGTATGACTTTGAACAGTTAAGGGGGGGCTGAAGTCGTCTTTTGGTGAATGTTGGAGTTTGGACACCTTTTTGAGACTTTTAAGTGTAGCAAACTTTGAAATCTTAGCTTTAGATTGCTTTTTATTCGGTTCAAATCGGATATTGGGTTCCAGAGTTACGGCTTATCATATCAGAAAAGGTGACGCAAAATTGAAGCAAACATATTCTTCCTATACAAATGTATGCAGTACATTTCTTTTGTATTTTATTGTTTTTAGGGCGTGATATTTAAAAAAACTGCACATAAATATAAAGTATACAGAAAATAAGCCGTTTTATTCCATTGACATTGATGATATACTTTGTAAAAATATTGCTGCACATTTTAGTGAGCTTTTTAAAAGTTTAATTTGCATATTTTCAGCATAATTTAAATATTTTTTTTTTTTTTTTTTTTTAATATTAAATATACCTTTTCAGTTTATACACAAAGAGACGAACATATTGACACACTTTTGGAAAAAATCAGAGCATTCTGGAACTTTATCCCAGTATGACTTTGAACAGTTAAAACTTTACTCCTTAGCACAAGGGGAACACTTGGGGACTTTTGATATTATGCTCCTCACAACATTAGGAAACTATCCTGAATAACCGCTATGGTCTATTTATCTCGGGATGTTTTTCTGATCATCTTTGACTAATACCGGTAACGCTATCGTGTGCTTTCCGGGAAACTGTACTCACTATAACTAAAATCTGCAATTCCTAGCTAACACGGACATGGTTTGAAAATGTATATGCGATTTGGTCAGTGTTGTGATTATTAAGTCGTAGGCAAAAATTCGTCAACTAAAATATGCTACTATCTTTAAGATCTAGAGTCAAGACATTTCTTTCAAGCAGATCCTGTTGAATTAATTCATTACTTAAGAGAAACTGTCCCTAATTATAGAGCAGATCGATCGATACAGCGAGATGGAAGTAGTCCTATGAGAAAGGACTCCCATATACTACACATTATACACCCGTGGGAGCGATTGTTTGACACCTAGAGTGTCTTGGTTCTTGGTTCCGCTTACCTCCGCTTCTTCCGCTATATAAGGTGTATGTAGGTGGTATGGAAGTACTAGAAATAAAAATGGTAAAGGATCCTATCTGGTACACGTAGAAAATAGACTAAAGGGTGAACATAGCGATATGAGAGTAAGAGAGCGCGAAATGAGAGAGGAGAAAGGGAAAGAAACACCTCCGTCAAATAATCCTTCACGATATCTTATAATGTCTGCAAGATAGCATTTTAGAATAAGCTTAAGCTCGCAAACTTAAAGGTGTCTGCTGAATTTTAAGTAATTCTCTTAATATAGGACGAATTATTTGCGTTTTACAATGAGCGCGCATTTCATTAATCTGATGTAAAATTTATGAGTCAACTTAAAAGTAGAAGCACTTTTGTCCATTTCTGCAAGCGACCAAAATCCTTGACCTGAATGGTATGGTCTACTGGGAAAGGATCGGGAAGAGTGCCCATGTCATCACGTTTCTATTCGACGATATTGAATAATTGCATTGTTAAAGTTTTTGGTTGAAAGCAAAACACATTCCCTTCAAAGGTTGAAATAATGTCTGAAAATATTTTCTATTTTTATTCTATAGTTATAATAACAATGGTAAAATTGGCAACAATATCATAATCAACAATCACAACATCAAGAACAACAATAATAACAATACAATGGTAATAATAATTATACCTATAGCAATACTACATGGTGAACATGGTGAACAACATCTCGGCTCCGGCCGTTATAGATAGATAGATTAATGATTATGATTATAATTAATAAGGATAATTACAACAACAATAACAACAACAATAGTACAGTACAGTAAAAAAACAATAATCAACAACCGTAATGATACATTATGATTATGATGGTAATAACTATAAGACGAAATATCATGATTATCAGTTACAATTCGAATTATGAAGCAATTAATAATAGAGGTGACACCAGTATTGCCGACACCGACGATCACGACGTCGACGACAATGTCGACGGTTATGAGATGATTATAATTATGATCACAATGATAGTGACAACAATGATGACAAGTAATGATAGCATCGATAATGAAAACGGCGACGAACATGATGGTGACTGATGATAATGATGTATAACAGAGCAGCAAATTCATTTTATTTCCAGGCACAAAATATTGATGCATACCTAAGTAGAGGTTTGATGTAAGTAAATTTGTTCATACAAGAAGATATATTTAAGCGAAAGAGAAGCTCACACCGAAAGTGAGTATAGTATATTCATTCGTACGATTACTGACCTTAAGTTACCACAAGCTTATTTGTCTAAATATATAACAGCGAGTACATTGACAAGAAAGTCTGATTTTTTAATCTGTATAGTAGTTAACTCTAATCTTCGGCATGCACATTTTTGGAAGTAGCACATAACATCGCACACCGTGTCTATTGGAATCTGATAAAATTTTGCAAACGACTAGAGATGTGATTCTACAAGCTTATTTGTTTATTTGTTCTGTTCATTAATTATTTCAAAAGGCCCTTAAAATAAAACACAAAATCTGTAGGAAATTGCAATTAATGATCAATTGCGCTTAACTCGATATTTAATTAATATGTAATTGAATTACAATTAATTATGTAAATTATTTAATTATGTAATTTAATTACATGGTGCATACAAATTACCTTAAGTTTCAACCAATAAACATCCACTGCTTTGCTTAAGGTTCGTTCATTTCCTCTTATAAAACACCTTTAAAAAGTTTAAAATGTATATTACCTACCGGCCCTTAAGCATTCAAAACCCACCTGACAAAAAATCACGGAGCGGACCCATACCACGGATTAGTGGAAATTGCTCCTAAATACCGCTACCTCACTTTTTGCGGTGATTGTCAGATTTTCCTCTAGGGACGTTAGGGATATAAGCTATCCACATAACAATTACTTTCTCAGCATCAAAGCTAATGGCCATTACAGCTGTCAAAGGCTGCACTGAATGATTTATTCATCCCAGGTAAATTGAAGATATATTCTTTATTTATTTCTCATTTAGCCTGGTTTAATCATTAAGTATGCCAGACACTACTTTCCCGCTGATTCCTAGGAATCAGGGCAGTTGGCAGCAGTCTCGTACTACAGAATTGACAGTAATATCCATGCACATAATTTATAATTCTCTATACACGTCCACTTCGAAGAACGAGTAGTTTCATTGTTTGTCCATGTCCAATTTCAAATAAACCTTACGAAAGGCTGAATTGGGATATCAAGACTATAGGGCTCTTTCACGGAAGGTAAATTAAGTTGAATGGACTTTTGCTTGCCCTCCAGATCATCCAAGCATGCAAAGAATACAATACATGCACCTGGTTCAACTGAACATTTCAGGTATTTCTTTTGTATTCTCTGCACGCTTGAGTTGGGGTGTGTGTTCTGGAGGACATGTCTGGCAAAGTTGACCTCCCGTGCAAGCGCCCTATATATGTGGTAAAATATCAATTATAATTAAACACTTTTAGAAATATAAATACCATATAATACCACCATTTGTTTTTCAACAGGGGCCTACCTACCAGGACTAGCCCAAATTCTCCTACTTACACTTTAAGTGGGAGAATACAGTTGAACAGGTCCTTCAATAGTAAGAGTAAAGTTGATAATCAATACAACGTGCATTTTACGGCCTAAGCTGCATGCAAGTCTATCATATCACAGAGACTAATTATTTAATTGGACAGGATAAAGAGCGCAGTCTGAACACGCACATGCACTCTAGATTATTTCTTAGTGATTGGAGACGCTATTTGAGAAATAAATGTGGTCATAGTAGGAGTATTATTTCATGCTTCAATAGTCTACGGTCAAGTTTGGTCAAGAACAATGAGAAATCACATGAAAATATATTGAATAGTGTATACATCACTTTGTTTACCAAGAAGACAATACCATTTCATTTGTTTGCAATGTTGTCAAGATACAAACTTCACAGGATTCGCAGCATGGAGTTCTCGTGCTCAATTTAGCTTAATTGACCTCTTACGCGCTCAGCATAATCCTTTGCGAATTGCGAGTACGCCATTTCATCTTGCTCACGTTAATACGCATGCGTTTCTTGGGTAAAACGAGGTGACGTTGTTATTCTTAATCGTAAATGTAACAAGCTTCTTAGTGCCATTTTTAACTTGCAATTAAGACAAGCTGATAAGGTTGCAACCAATGAGATTTGTGGTGGTAAAACAGTTTCCCAATTCAACATGAACGTTGTTTGTGAATGTTTAGTTGCAAAACGACATCTAGTTCTGGATTCTTCCTCCTAATATTGCGGCAGCTCCAAATTTTAATTATTGAAATAATTAGCGGTGCAATCAATATGCGATTGAATTTTTCATGACAGGCTTACCACATTCCAAGCACAAGGAATGTAAATTAGAGTAGACTGCAAGATAGTTTAGTTTGCTGCTAACTTCTCGACCACTACTAACTACATAACTACATAAACCATTTTGCCGAAAAAGGTAATGACTCATTTCGTTACGCAAATGATAGAGATACTAACGTCAGATTAGCAGGACGGGTATAACTCGGTTGACAGAATTGGAAGGAGTCATTTTAATATGGTGAAATAATTTTAAATACACTTGTTTTGGGATTTTAAGCAAGGAAAATGATTGATACACAGTAATGGTGATGTCAAGATCGCCTTAATCAGGGTGTTTCCATAAGGTGACACCCTTTTCTGACATACTTTTCTGACACCCTATGAATCGGAAACCTTAACGGAATAAACCACATAAACCGTGTGGTTTATTCCGTGAGGTCCGAAATGGTGATTTTTACGCTTTGTTTACAAGTAAAAGTCGGGATACGACTTTTTAGGTCTAGAAGAAACAGTCGTAAATGACATCATCGAGAACCCTTTAAGCGTGTTAAAACGCTTAATGTTTTTTTTAAAAGGAACAGTAGTATGATATAACCACCAGCACTAGCTATGGCCATTTTGAATTTGGAAAAATATGGCTGATTGTGGCTTTAAGTACTTGGGCTGACCCATGGCCAGTTCTATGCAATTGTAGCTGCAGTATGGCATAATTCCGCGGACTAGTGAAGTATGGATAGCCTTTGATGGCAAAAGTTGAGTTGAAGGTTTTTGAAAGCGCAGATAAAAGGCTTACTGTATTTTGCGAAACGAAACGATACGAAACAGAACTCCCATTCCGTCATGCATGCAGACCGTGCTTAACGGAATAAAGGCGTGTAATCAATGGAGTTCTGTTTCGTTTCGTTTCGCAAAATACAGTAAGTCCAGATAAAATACAGTTTTACACAAGGCATGATTATTCCACAGGTGATGCGGAGCATGTAGTGTTTTGTTACCACAACCGTGGCAAATACAAGCCTACACTGTAAAAGTTATTTTACTCATGTTGAGTAAAATGTCACAGCTCTTAATGTTGAGTAAAATCTTAGTCAAAGTGAGTAAACCTTACTCATTGTTGACTAAAGCTTAGTCATTGTTGGGTAAAATATACTCAGCTTTGTGTAAGGTTTACTCAACTTTGACTAAGATTTTACTCAACATTAAGAGCTGTGACATTTTTACTCAACATTTTTTGGAGTGTATATCAACCAATATTTCGGGATTCACATTGACAAACTAAAGTCAATTTAATTTTTTCGCTGAAAAGTAATTGACATAATTGATAAATGTACGCCTATGTACCTGATAAAACAGGCCTAGTTCACTTATACTAAAATATATTTTGTCTGTCGTTTTCTCACTATGTGAATATATTATTCACATAGTGCAAAGTATCACCTATACCGAAGTAATCGATTCTGTGCAACCGCAAATCTTTCTTGGAGGGCTTAGACTGCCTTGGATCTACTATAAATAAAAAGGCCTATATATATAGTCCTTGATACAATAAGTCCCAAAGCGTTTTAAATTTCTTCCGCTTCACTAGGATATATTTAGAGGTTCATTATTAATAGGATTGAGGCCATCAATTGTTGTTTATGTCAGATGCGAAGCAGATGGCCTAAACAAAGTTTTTGCCAGAAAGTTGATTTTAGCATCACAAATCACAAATTTAAAATCCGAAATTTTACCCCTGAAAGGTATCCCTACTCACTGTTTTTAATCGTAACGTCATGACCTGTCATAGACGGTTTGACTGTGACCAGCGCAACAGCCAATCATTTTCACATTGAAACGTTGGGCAGCCAATGATAACCCCTCCCCCCAAAAAAAGGTTTGTCTCAGAAGAATTGTGAAAAAAGCATATGCGAGATGCGCTTTTTTTAAATGCTAATGCGAAATGCGGGAATTTAAAAAAAGTATTGCATTTTGACCCATTTTTTTTCATTTTATCTGAAAATTTAAAAACAAATTCAATTGAGCAAAAACCTAAAGAAAAATGCGCTAAAAGACCAATTTTAAACAAAATGCGCGCGGCCGTCAGAGGCGAATTTGTTTTTTTGCTTGGCCTAACGTGGCGCGGTATGACTACCTCTAACAGGGCCCCATTTACACCTGCGTGAAGTGAGACAAGCGAGATATAGAGTGTTGTCTAATGAAACATCACGTTGGCGCTGACAGGTTTCGAACCGACAACCTTTGGATCATAAGTGAACACCCTAAGCTTTAGGCACACGTGTTCTCATAATGCTTGTCCTTTGGTCCTGCATTTTAGGGGAGCTATGAATTCCAATGTATTAAATCTTAAAAGGCCTTGAGCCAATTTCCATGCCATCATTTTAAAATGATGCAGTTTGTTTGTTAATTGTTGTGTGTGTGGTGTGGTGTGGGGGTGGTGTGGTGTGTGTGTGTATGTGTGTGTGTGTGGTGTGTGTGTATGTGTTTGTGTGTGTGTGTGCGCGCGCGCGCCTGTGTAAGCGGATTGTCTGTCTGTGTATGGCTATGAATGAGTGAAGACGGATGGGTTTGTGTCTTCAAACAGAATAAGAAAGGTTCAAAGTAACATACTTGTTAGTTAGGATAGTTAGGGAAGCAGGCGCTATAGAATGGATCTGGTAAAAGGTTTATTCCATAACAATCTAGTAACTATGTATCTAAAGTCTGTTAAGGATATTAGTCTACATGGAGACAGTTTATAACATCTATAGATGAAAGTATTAACTACATTCTAGGCTAATTGGCAATTATCCTTCAATTCCAGTAGTAGCAGCCTGTTCTGTACAAAAAACTGTAAAATATTAGCAGAATTCAATTTTGTTAAGTTGTTTTCTCTTACAAGGTGAACGACAAAAATATCTAGTGAATCCTTTTATATTTAGATGGTTATAGAATGGTAAAATTTCATATCTTGCAGAAAATAGCCGAGATGTTTGTTTTATTCTAACAGACCCTTACGAGTTGAAAGAAATTGCCCTTTTTCTACATGTTTGCAAGAAATAAATAATTTAAACGGTACTAACATAATGTTGACCTGCGGACGAGGCTGCAGGCGGAAGTACCACCAACAACATCAGTTGCCATCACTATGGAAACCACTACGACCTCTAGCAGCAGCAGTAACATCGGCAATATGGCGGCGGCTACATGTTGTGTGGTGGCAACAGTAGTAGCTGCAATAACCCGGTGTGGCTGCTTTGCCGCATGTTTCAAATAATAGAAATGAAAATAATCGAAATTTATTAAGCAAATAGCAAAACTAAATTTAAAAGCAAATTAACTTAGCTATGATAAAATAAATAGAACTAGCCGCGGTATATTTTGTAATAATACATATATATGTTATTCTCGTGAAACCACATTTTACGCTAATATCGTTTTGTAACATTACTATTTTAAGCTTTATCAAAATATTTATCATAGTGTTCTTATAAGCCATGAATATCAAATAGACTTGTAACGATTACCGGTTTCTGAGTTTATCTACAACTGGCAAAATAACGCTATAACATAAACACTTTTGTATATTGCAATGCTTGTAAAGCGGCAAACAGCAGTAATATCTTAACGAAAATCAAACATGCAGTTTGTTAACTTCAGTATCTATTCCTGTTTAGTAAGCGATACTGAAGCTCAAATAATATTTGCGATACCATAGCATGAGATTGCATAAGCAAAAATATAAAAAAGTGACGTAGCTTAGAAAGAGCATTGTAATTTTTTTTTTTAAACACAAAATACTGTGTTGAAGAAACGAAAGCCCTATGATGTCCATCCAAAACGTCGCCAAGTTTTACAACTTGACCATAGTCAGCAGAAAAAAAGCAAAAAGCAATATGGTAAGTACAGCAACGGAGCAATTCAGAAGAATTTCAATGCTTACAATTACAACGACTGAGGCGAGAACTGGAAGAACAAGAAACGGTTTTTTAACGCCAAAAACCAGAACGAAGCAATCAAACCTAGGTAAGGGCCGTCTTCCATTTTGAGCCGAATACACTGTGGAGTTACAAATAATTATTAAAGATAATACATCTATTGCGTGAACCACAAGAATCCTTTAATTGGAGTTAGCAGACGGCCTATATCCTAAGCAAATAATAAATATGTTCGTCCAGGCAATGACCAGGGACCAATCTTCCAAAAGGGTATATGTTCAAAAAATTGAAATCTTCTGTTTTCGATTTGTTTTTATTAAGTGATTTATATTCGCAATCAAGCATGCAGTTCGGTATTAATGTGATTAGTTAGTATTTTAAGACAACACGTCTCTTAATTAAAATTACTTGTGGTTTAATCAACTTATTATGCAAGCTAAACATTGAAACAAATTATTAAATTTTGCAAGGCCTACAGATCAAGATATTACAATATTGGTGGTTTAGCGGTAAATTATAATATACGATTATTTACACCTCATGGTCAATTTTTATCATTCCATATTTGTTTGCTTTAAAACGACCAATTCTAAAGGATGGTCCTATTAAATACTAGGCTTTGAACAACGACACCTTGTTAATCAAATTTTGTGTGAAGAAAACATCGTCATTAAGTACATATCGTTAAAAAATGCCACAATGAAAGTCTATAGCAGAACGCGAGCTCACTTCTGCAATTCATACGAAAGAAGGTGATCGATTTCAATACCTTGTATTTTAGCCGTGCAAGGACGAGTTTCTGACCGCGAACATGCTTAATAGCCCTAGAGCCAGCTATGATTTGCCCTCTCTATGTGATGCGTGTATAGGATTAATACCCTATACGAAAAAATTCACCAAAGAATTTACTAAGGATAACCCCGGGGGTAACCCCAATTATCCTTCAATCTAGACCCACTTTCCAAATTTAGAATCGATAACAATCATAGAATTGATTCTAATTTTGTGAGCATGCGCACCAGCGTACCAGCCGGGGGTGCGGAGTCGCCTATATCTTAATACTTATCAGAGGTCCCCCGCACACCGACTGCAAACCCACCCAGATGTCCCTACTACCGGGGTACGCTATAAGCGTGTTCATGATCACGTGATGAGACATAATCGAAATACCACATTTTGCGTCATTGTACAATTGTATGAATGTCACGCTCGTGGGCCACGAAGTCTTTGTTAATGCACCTGTTGTTGGAATGCTGCTAAGCAAGAAAAACAACATCATTTGCTTGCATCTGTTACCGCCGTAAAACCGGTCCTCTTCTATTATGAAATTCGGGGGATATAAAGTTAAAGCCACTATCAGCGATTTCTTCATAATGTAAACAAATCGCGCCCCGCCATTTTTCATCAAAGTCCACTGTTGTATTGGAAATTGTTGTAGTAAAGACCCCTCTAAGTGGCTCAGTGTAACACGCCATATTTGTCAAGAAATTATGATTTTTGTGCTTTGTTTACTAATAAAAATCGGGATCCGACTTTTTTAAGAGCTAGAAACAGTCGCAAATGGCATCTTTAAGATCGCTTTAATATGCTTAAGTGTCTGTTTCTCACGAAGAAAAGTAATATAAGGTGTTGGTATGATCTAACACTAGCAATTTAGAGACAAAATGGATATTTTAAATTTTGAAAAAAATAACTGGCAGTGGCTTTAAGTCACTTTGTAATGCACATTATTATTGTCATGGGCGTATCTGAGGATTGTGTTCTACGTTCCGCTTATATTTTAAAGATCCCACAAAGAAACATATAGATGCACAGTTACAATTATATTGGCGCGAACATTTTGAACACCCTGTGGGTGGAATTCTTCTCCATTCCATCAGGTTTTAAAACCTTCTCTAAATGTGAAAGTTCAGAGCGAAGTGGATAGTGTCAGAAGTTCTGACCATCATCCGTTTATCATTTCATTAGCAACCAAAAAGTGTCTACATCAAGAATCTTCTATGTGCTACGCCGCCGTGTTTCCGATCCACCGAATTTAGAAACGATCGGGTTGTGAATCACATCCATTATAATTTTCCAAGCACTTGCTTCAAATATTAAAAACACATTCCATATTTTCGAAAGTCTGTTTATATTATTTGTAATACAAAGTCGTTGTGCATAAATTCAAGGAAAATGCGCATATTTTAAATTTTAAACGGTAAATTTATCCCAAGAGGAAAGAATTGAGTACATATAGCCACAACCGTTTCAGTTGACAAACTGCTACTCTACCAAATTGGATTTGTCTTGTACATGGCCGTGTAGCTAACACCAAATTAGGAATAATATGGCAGCTTACCGATGGAATTTAATCCCATTGGTACGCCGCATAAACGGCAAAGAGGTTGACATCTAATATGATTATAGGCTGGCGTAAACGCAATTATTTCATCAAGTCAAAATGTGCATATATCTGACTCAACATCTCACGATCATTTTTTGAAACACTGACATCGTTGGGAATTCCACTTTTGAAATTTGTAGCCTCTTACACTTTCATAGTTTGATTGACCGAACATGCTCTCACTGTGGAGTACGTATACATCGTAAGGGTATATTTGTATTACGTAAGGTATTATATTTATTAACTTTGCTATCAATAAATTAAAACAAATAAAAAATAGCAATTTTTGTTTTCATTCGTTAATAGTCCATGATATGCCTGTAAGAAAGATTAACTTTTCTCAGTGGTTTAGTGCTATATTTCTCGTTTTGTTTTTTATTGCATTTTAGAGTCTGCTGGTTATCAAAATGAAATTGCTTGAAGTACAGTGAACAAATGCTATTATATACTTTAACACTTTGTAGTCTATCCCCTCCCACGTATGAGCCTTCAGCGCCTTTTAGAACATGTGCACATGGCAACACAACCACCTACTGCCATAGATGCATGTGCCCACACATACGCACATTCTACAAAAAACAAACACACAACAAAGCCCCGAAAATCAAAAAGAATGTTGTTCACATGGATTGTAGGCAGAAAGAGAAAATCCTTTCAATTCCTCTCAAATTTCATCTTAAATACTATTCATCGATTTTATAACCCCCGACTGAGTACGAAATGATGCGTGATGCCTTTGCAAGATGTTGATCATTTACAATAACCAGCTCATCATGATAATGTTGAACTGAGGTAACCTCACTGTCTTCGCCATTCGTCTGAGATAAATTTAAGACGCCATCGACAGCGTTTATATATTAAAGGAAAGTTAATATAATTGGATTAAATAAGATTTAATGACCTTTGTGTCCTTACGAAAGAGCAGAGACTAGAACAACTCACAATGGATTACACGGATTACCCACCGAGGGTGATGTTAGGTTGCATAATTATGCAGTGTACAATGAGTGCGATTTTTTTTGGACTATGAGTATATGGTGTGTTGACATTTTAATTTCTCATGTGATTGGGCCGAAATGCAATAGTCCTTTGACAAGTGAATGGATGCACTGTGCATCTGCCAATATAAGAGATAATACCTTGGATTTGGGTATATTAAACAGTAATCTACTTGGTCAGCGTGCAGCTATTAAAGACAACATCAGTGATTTGCTAAATCAGCAAATCGATAAAAATCATCAAAAATCAGATTTTTTGCATGTATGTAACAAGTACAGGTATCCTAACATACCTGCAAATGATAAGACCAGAAGCAACCTAATAAGGACAGGATCGGAGATTTTAGTCATTAGTGTCCGAACGGACACTTACTACAACACGTAATTGAATGGAGAATCGTATCTTGGAAACACTGCCGTTTTCTTCCTTTTCTGTTACTTCTTGACAAGCTGGAAAAGGTACTTATGAGAATTAACAGACTTAGCCTCACTTTGAAGCTATTCCCTGCAAATTTCAAATATTGTTCAATCACTGATAGTGTCTTTAAATTGTATCGGAATATGATAATTTGCAGTACTGTTATGTTAACTTATTAAATATTAAACTAAATTATCTGGGATAAAACACTAAAAGGGTCAATCATAATATTAAAGGTAGATTTCTAGGTATTCATTTATAGAATCATGTACCCTGTAGAGTGAAATATAACATTAGATTCTGAATAAATTCCTTATTTGGTATTTGGATACTGAAATACATTTTAAGTGAAAACAAAGACAAATTTAAATTCCTGATATTTCAATATTGAATTTGTATTGGAGCAAATACTAAATTAGAAATTTCACATTTTTTAAATACCAAAGCAAACATTTTAAACTCTAAACTCTTTTGTTCTAAGATAAACATTACACAATACAGCGAGCTATAACTTAGAACCAATTTATAAGTTAGTTCCATGCGGCTTTGAGATGGCCATCTTGTCTTTCAAAATGGTCGCCATTTTCACCGCCGTTACCAAATATCTAGAGTTTTAAAGTGGTGGCATAAGAGAACTGACCAAGGTTCAGCGAGTTCGAAATGCAGCTGTCCGTCTTGTCCTTAAAATCCCGACGAGAACCTATCACGCCATCTCTGTACCAACTACATTGGCTTCCAATTAAAACAGGGTGTGGGGCATTTTTTAAGATTCTGCTTCTCACCAATAAGGCCTCCAAGGCATGTCCACTTGCCTATTCTCTGAGCTCATCCGCTGTACTCACCACCGCGAACCTTGAGATCATCTTCTGTTCCAACTGAGTAAATCGCCCAACTCATAAACAGTTCTATGGTGAATCTTTTTCTTACGCAGCAGCACATTAATTTGTGGAATAAACTCCCACAGTATCCGCTTAGCTCAGTCAGCAACTATTTCAAGTCACGTCTGAAGACATTCCTATTTACCAGCATTGTGGCTCCTGATATGTACCTCTTTCTATCAGTTCAATTCACTATTATAATATTGTGATTTTTTCTTTCGCTTGTTTCTCTACCTTCAGCAAAAAAACAATCCGGGTTGCCTAGGATAGTTTTGTTTTCATCAGATTAGGGTAGGTAGAGGCATCGGACTCCCAGAAAGACTTAAACGATGTCACTGTGGGGTACATACACACAGATCGTCACAGCTGACGATTCAGGTGTATCCCCATATGGTTCTTAGGAGGGAGGCAACTGGGTTGTTCTTTCGCTTCTATCTGTTGGTCACAATACATATTATGTTGATTTTTCTACTTAAATTTTATCTTAATTATTTTGAAATTGCGTATAATTATGTACATGCATTGTGTTTTAAAATTAAATTTTATCTATTGTTTTTGTTTTGTCGTATTGTATAACGATATAATTGCTCTTATTCTATTTGGAAGCGCCTAGAGGCCTATGCATTAGTCGTTATATCAAGATGGTTATTATTATTATTTTATGTGTGATCTAGGGAATTCAAACAATAACATTTATATAACAATGTTCCAAGGCCATCTGGATGTGAAATGCTGCCATCTTTACAATCTCATATTTAAGTAGGCAACAATCATGTGTTCATCTTGATCAGAAACTTTAACGATACGTAACTTGAAATCACTCCCGAGGTAGTCACTTAGATGACAAACCTGACTGTTGCGTATTTCCTTCCCTAAAGGAAACTCTGATGATCACGGCAAAAAATTTCAGTTAACATTATTTTTCTTAGTAGATCTAGGGGCCGATTCCCCCTAAAAAGCAGGGGTCCGCCCCGTGATATTTTTTGTTACAAAAGTGCATTAGCGTTGCCGTTGTGAAGATTGATACAATACAACAAATAAATCCAGAACGACAAGAAAAGCTTTATTGAAGAAGTCCGATTTTAGATGACGTATGAATGCAAAGATCCAGGAGGAAACCGAAGTTCTCGGAGAAGCATGGTTCGCACCCAAATTAGTCATAAGCCAGTTTTCTGTACGGGCCTGAAAATTCGAGTTTGTTGCCCCCACCTGGTGCTTACTTTTCCAAAATATCCCTTGAAGGGGGTGTCCCCCTGACTATGATTAAGTATGTTTTCCGCCTCGAAAGTTGCACATTAGCGCCTAATGCTATTTCAAAATGCCCACCATTGTTTTATGAAAACTGCTATTGTATTTTCAATATTAAGATAGAAATTTTATCCAGGACAAAACGAAATAAAGTTCTAACTCACTAAAGTGGGCTTAACATTTAAGCGTCCAAGGTTGGCTGCCGGAAGGAGGCATTTTTTGTAAATGTACTAAAATTGTGCAATAGATGGTGTAAGAATGCAGAGTAATATTTTTAGAGCACCAAAAGAGATTCATGACCTTTGTGGCTTGCTGACATGATCATAACTCATATGGCGGCGGTTATACCCCTCCGGGGGACATAAATCAGACGAAAAACACCCATCCACATCTTTTTCGACTAATACAACCAAAACGAAACTATTGATCAAATGTTTCCGCAATTTTCTCTCGTACTTCTGGATAATTGCAGACCCTCAACAATCGTAAAGTTCAAAACAAAGTAGCACTTGATGTACTCGAAAGAAACTTAGGTTCACCATATTTTGAATTTTCCTTCTACTATAGACAAGTTTTTTCACTTCTTCATAGCATATTTTTATTTTTACTGGAAACCTAGGACGTCCCTGAGTCGGCCTTAAATACAGTCCACCCCCATTTATTATGATTCTATCGTATCAGGTTGATATGAGCTGTTGTCTTCCTAGGAACTATTATATATTCATTTTAAACTACGTTATATGTCCCAAGTAGTAACCAGATATAGTAACGACACTCTCTAGGACAAGTCAATTACACCCCCACTTAATTTTTTACATCTTGGACAGGATTTAGGCGGTTCATTATCAGAAAAAGTGTGTTTAATAACGTCGAAACGATGGGTAGGGCTGCTTTTTTTCCTGATTTAAGTAAACCCTAGCGCGATATAATCACCGCCATTCTTATTAAAAAACAACCTTACGTAAAATATACATGCAGTTATAATTCTTTGGAGCTCCAAATAAGCACCCAGGTAGATTTCAACAATTTGCCCCCATTTTAAGTTCATTTTAGCACAAATATATGCTCCTTGCGGCGGCCATCTCTGACGCCTAGATGTTTAAGCCCCTTCAGGCAGTTAAAAAACTTGGTTTCGTGTAGTAGTGGATAAAAATTTCATCTGTAATGCAATTATAATGGCGGGTTTTACATAAAACATGGCAGCCATTTTGAAATGGGCGGGAAACCGCTAAACGGCAAGCTTTTCGGGGCGAAATCATACCTAATCATATTCAGGGGCATCCCATTTGAGGTGACATATGGGAAAATTAATCACTAATGGGTTGCAACGAAACGGAAAATCTGATGTGGCAGCAGGATGGACTAAATGCAAGTACGACATTGGCTCGACTGGAGATCGAACCCGGGCCGCATTAGTGCAATGCGAGTGGGTAGACCACTACATCATCAGCTCGAAACGAAGCCTTACCAACTTCATGTATCATATATATTCCCATCTTATCCTTTCTCGCGTCATCAACTGAAATCTTGCGCAGAGGTGTTTGCATCGCGCTTAGGATTGCATTGCAGAGTTCTGTGAAGTCCACGCCAGTGCTTTGCACGTGCATGATTTAGAACCTCGTGTCTTATAACATTTGCATTTTAAGTTGCGAAACAGACCCCTGGTACACACTCCATTTCAGTTAAGACCGGAAATAATTTTGATCCAATTTTCGCTGGCCACGTTTGATCATAGATGGGACAAGGGGGAAAACGGCTATAAATCCTGTGCTCAAATGCTGGCTTGAAGGGGTGCACGATGTGCAATTTGAAAAATGGTATGGTTACGGGTGTAGGGGGGAGAAGCTTTTAATGTGTTAACACCTTGCGTTGGTTTTACTGTTTTTAACTTTTTTTCATCGCAACGAAAAGAAACAGCTGTATTGGCTGACACATCTTTGGTACGCAGCTCGATACATATACATTCTTCACAATCGCTACAACCTCAGCGTGTGGTTGGCACATCTTGATTTCAAGGTACTCAGAAACTTTTGATTTCATTGGTATGGTGCCTCATTACTTATTAAGTAATGTATTTTTCTTTCAAAATGTTGAGCATTGCGTACCCGTTGCATCAAACCGGTTTAAACCATGGCGTCCTGTGAGAGCCCATAGATGATGATAGCTTGGATGTTCCAAGGCTATTCTTCGATGTCCAGCTGGCCTGGTGTAAATGCAGGTGTAGTAAAACCATTCATCCAGCCGGAACCTACCAATCTGTTTGTCGTGGGTGGAAAAAGTCAGAACTTGTTGCAAATTTTGACTATGTAGTAACATGACCAGTGTCTGCCTTCGCTGTGTGCTCACACCTGTAGTACATTTTAGGTCTGGTGTGTCAGTCAAAAATGGTTACTGCACTCAGGCTTTAGCCTTCTTTGTAAGCATTTAACGCTAATACTGTTAATTGCTTTTTGCAACATAATACCACAAAAGGCATTTTTTCTCCCATGTCTTATTCAGGATTTTTTTGACAGATCCCTTCTGATTAATCCACAGGTTCCAACATGACCAAACAGATGGCTTACATCAGAGAAATACCAATGCTAATCATTGGTCGATTTCAATAGAAGTACGAGGACGATTTTATAAAATTGTGCCACTTCAAAAAAAAAACATGTTGTGTCTTTTCCCTTATTTTACTACAGGAAAGAATAGCATTAGTTGGAGTGGCTGTCGCAGAGGTCTGTACCCATTCACAATAAGACACACGCGCCTAATACGCAATACTGTGGCATAATGTACACTAATACCTCGGCAATAATACTTCTGACGCGTTAAAAACAAACTCAAGCTAATACAGTCACGGTTGTCATCACTGGCTTCAACTGACCCTGTATTGGTCCTAACATCGTCTATTTCACCTTCCATTATGCATATTGAAGAATCGGAACATAAGATGATCATCATTAGAAGCGAGTTATTGTTGTAAAACTTTAGATGGCAACGTGGCTTTAATGGATAGAATTCCGTCAAATCCGTTGATAACTTGCTGCTCTCATTTACATACACGGTGCGTTCTAGGAATCCAGCATTTAAAAAAAAATATTTAAAAGCTCTCTGCGAAAAGCTACAATTTTCGATTTTTAAAACTATTCGGTTTAGAGCATTTTTGTGCTTACACTTTACGGGTACACTAAGGGAGCTTTAAACCTTTTATCCTAAAACAGCGTTCTTAGCATCTAAATAAGAATGTACCACTTTTGCAGGCCGTATAAGAGATATCATGTCCTGAGCCGTGTGTTGTTTAGTTGCAGCTAGAAAACCAATCATGGCATTTGGGAATTTGCAAGTTATCGACATCGTCTAGACCACACAACGACGTTTTATCATGTTTCTTTATAATGCCTATTTTATCATGGTTAGCCATAAAATCATTGCAACCTCGCTGTCTTTTTAAGCTTTGTCATCTTGCTTTGCATGGTTGCTCTTTCTAAAATCAGGAAGATGCTGTTGTATGTGAGCAGCCGTCCTGTTCATAATTACCAGTCACCAGCTGACTGGATGTTCAAAAGTGTGAAATTAAGGAAGGTAAAAGGAAAGAAGTATTAATAGCCTGCCTTATGTTTATGTGCAAAAAGATAATTCTTAAAATTCAAAATTTTCAATAGAGTGCAATGCGGCCTCTTCACATGTTTTTGTCTATGTAATTTGTTCATTACCTGCAAAGTGCATGCCATATGTTTTAATACGAACTCATATCCATGCTTGTTAAGACAAAAAACAGAAAAAGAAAATCTTCAAAAAATACATGCGGGAAGCTAATCGACTAAGTTTCTTCCTCACTCCGCTTCTTCAAGTGAGGAAGAGTGTATATGAATAAATACCGGAGGAATGTAGGTCGCATTGTGGTTTCCTTCAGGTGGTTTTTATGGTATGAGGGTTTTTTTTGATTCTATTTCCATTATGCTCTGATTATTTGTACAAATTCACTGCTCAGGGCAGATTTAGCACAGTTGTATTAGCGGTCCAATTTATGTTAACATTTTGTACGTGGGTGATAATTTATCAGACGAAGTGAATCAAAAAATGTTTTCTAAGGACGGTTTTTTTTTTTACGTGATAATATGGAGACATCTCAAAACCCACTACCTAAGGTTTAGGCATGTTTGGTCTCATCATTTTTTCAGGAGATTCAGATAACATTAAGTCAATGATGTTTACATAATATCAAGTTTTTGTTAAAATGGACTTTGGTATCTTAAATATTGTACCATTAACGGTTTTTTCTGCTTTTCTCATAACTTTATATTTTGTCTCCAAACATAGGACAAGGTAAAGGTCCTGATGAAACCATTAGAATGATTTCTTAATCAACTGCTTCGTGAAAAAGTCGATTTTTTCAATATTTTTTTTTAGTCAAAGTGATCCCTCCAGATTTTGTGTAATGGATAATGATTTAATTCAGCAAAACTTGTTGACAAGGACTAAACAAAGTAATGTACGGCTATGTCAGAATTTGACTTGCACGGATATATTAAAAAGAAAGACAGAAATTTTTTTTTTTTTTAAAAGGCGTAATCGCATCAGCTTTGATGCAACCCTTGAGTAAACCCGCACTCCAAAGTGCGAAATTGGGTAATCTAATGACAGTTCATAAAATTAAAAAAGTACTATGAGTAGCAAACAATAGCTATTTCGTCGAAGCAATACATTTAGAAATATTAAATTATTTGAGGCAATTTATGGCAAGTTACTCTGGTGTTTCTTTTGACATCCTCTGGGACCTAAACTAGATTATAACAATCTAGAAAAAATGAATCTATGAAAAGCTGATTTTTTCCTTGCCCTTGAGGTTAAGAGAGAGGTTGGTAATCGAGGTCGATATCATATAAGTACCGTAAACGGTTACTGACATACATCGCCATCTGTTTTTCAAAGTGAAATTAAAAAATTATAACAAAACACTACTATATGTCGTCATAAAAATAAGCTAAAGGAAAGCAATCTAACAATACTATACTGAATGTTGTTATATTATTGTTTCTCTTCATTGTTTTTTTATGTAATTTATATTGTGTATGGGGTTTAGTCTAAATTGTCATAACAGGTGGTTTCCAAACACAATCTTTTTAAGAAAACCCGTACAACGAATAATATTAAATACTATACACTATAAAATAATTATTGACCACATATTGGGTGGTTTCATAAAAACAGAATTATATTAACCCTAACAATGAATTAAAACCATCTAGTCTGACCATGTGCTATTTAAGAATCGCGTTAGTGTATAACGTGTTTTTATGCGATGACGACGGCACGTTTAGATTTCAGACATGCCAGAGGAAATAACCGATCTGTGGAAGGTGTGATACCACTTACTTGCCACTCCGATCGCATACCACAATACATGATATCCCATATACACTGCGCGCAATGTCAATAGCGCATGGTTCAGACAAATGTTTTTTTAATCTCGTTTTTTCCTTTTTAGTTATTTCATTTTTCTCCATGAAACCACTCCATATGTGTTCAATAATTATTTTTATAGCGTATATTGTGTAAGTTATTCTTGATGCAGGTTCTCCTTTAAGGTATAGTAGACCATGGTCCGTCATGAGCGTGGCGGATAAATTTATGGATTACAAATTCGAGTTGCAAGCAAATGAAGTCTGTGTCATTATAGCGTACTTCTTCAATCCTCAGAATTAACTTATTAAGCTATTCTGGGCTTGTTTTTACTGGAAATGAAAACGGGTACTAAAACAGATTATGTATCTTCAAGTTTATTGATGATGGAATTTTACTTAAAAGTGAATTTTATAAAGTAGCACCTCTGTTTGGTTATTCAACAAATATCTTTGAAAAAGAAGAAAACTTATCTTTAAACTGTTAGTTGATTCCAGTTAATCCTATCATAATGTGAGTGTTAGGAGAATATTTACAGTGTGAAATAGACCACTGATATTACAAAAAATGATAAATCGTAGGAACAAATGGCCGACGGTACCAGATATCAGATGGTATGGATGCGAAAGTCTCTGATGACTGCATTAGGACACTCATTGAAATGTTACCAAGCATGACAAAACACGACTATACTGTCGAATTGGCAGATAAGTTCATGCTAAAATATAAACGGGAGGTTGAATAGTTACATAGTGAATGGTCATGAATCGTCTCTGAACCTACGATCTTGAGTTCAAAGTGTCGGATACTACGTCAATCGCATCTTCGTTCTCATAGCCAGACTATTGTTGAGAGCAATTAACACTTATGTTAGAATATGCTGTTGGCCTTTTACAACTTCATGGTAATGTATTGTGCATTGCAAAAACATTTACTTCGTCATAACTAGCAATATACGCATGCGTATAAAAGCAAGGCGAAATGACCCGGATTAAGTTCACCCCGCACTGCATTTTGGTCAACTGCGCCAAAGGTAAATGACATGATAAATTCTGAATTGCGTAACAACAACAGCCGAATAGTCTATAAAATTTTAATCCCTCCAACTGGTCACGAGTAGTAAGCGTTTTGTGAAAAAATGCTTTCTATTATCGTCTGCAGTGATTTAAGCCATTTCATAATACCCTAGAAAAGGCACGCTTGAAATGGGCTCAATGTCAATTAATACCTCTGCTGCCCATTATGAAAAATGCCGCATTCTGATTGGTTAGGTTTACTGGCCCATTATTCTGCATAATGGGTCGCAATGCATTTTCTCATTATACACTTCTCGTGCTAGCGTCTTGTTGTTCTTCTATTGTTTCCAGTGCGTTATCTACTACGAATCGGGTTTCGAGAAGGATATTCGGGTTGTTATTTTATAACAGCTCTTGAGCTTGTTATTTTTAATAACATGCCACACTCGGAAGTCGGGGTCACCAACCTAAACACGCGGGTAAGGTAATGGGTTCTAGAAATACAAGTCATGACACTTATATACAGCGGCGCGATCTGTATAATACTGATGGCCAACTTAAGATACAATTATATGGTGTCAAACTATCAACCTATGTATGTAGAAATATAGTGCGGTATGCTACCTGTAACTAAACTTTAAAATTGATTTCTTTACATTTCAAAAACATTTTCACATTAAAATGGACTGGGACCAATTATTAGTTTCCAACAGCAAATATATGAATAATTCAGATATTTGCTTTCATACTGTCATTTTTAAATGTGTAAGCAGAACTGCAATTCCTTTAGGGTAATGCAAAAAGACAAAAATTCAAACAAATAACAAAAACTCCTCCATGAACATTAAGATTTTACCAAACACTGGGTTATATAGAGGGTACCCCCCCCCCCAAAAAAAAACAAGAAAACAGTACTAAGTCAGCTTCAACCTATTGGGATCAAGCTTGCAGAAGAGTTCCCCATCCGACGCCGTCATTGCCAGTGAAATCAAATGCTGCTTCCACCAATGTCGACATCACACAATACACATAAAGATAGGACATTAAATAGAAATATACTATAACAGTGACGGTTCACAGATCAAGATTGGTTTATTTTGTTTATTCATCTTAGTAGTGGTAAAACAATGATAAACTCCTTGTAATTTCTGCACGAAATAATCATATGTTCAAGGCTGAATAGGGGGTTAATCAGTCTTTATCCGATAGGCTTGTTGATTTATTTCATTGCAAATTTTACTCCACGGATAAACTTAAAGACATGATATATTGCTGCGTATTTAGCCAAAGCACTACTCAATTAACGATTGGCAAGTTATGTTTAATACTTAATAGCTTTAGTCACTCGGAAGGTTAATGGACGAGCCATCACAGTTCATTTGGAATTGGGGGTAACGCTCGTCAATGGACGGTGGGCAAGGGACAAAGTGTTTTAAATATGTAAATTTTTTAAATTGCGACAAATTATCGTTATCAATCCAATTTTAGCATGTTTTAACCAAAAATCTTGTTTTAAATCTTTTATATTATACTCTAAGTGTATGCATATTAATCAATGTGCTATGATGGCGTTCGTAAACATAACAAGCTTTCGCGCTTGACATGGTTAACATCGGTCGAGCGGCCGTTAACCAAGTCAAGCGCTCGCTCAAGATGGTTTATTTCAACGAAACGCCAGTCTAGGATCATTGATTATCGATATATACCACCTTATAGTTGACACAACATGCAATTGCCTGCTGCATGTGACGTGACAGTCTGACCCCTCCTACAAATAGCAACAGCAAGCATTGCCAGAGGCTACGTCTGGATTTTACGGCAACATGTACATTATATAACCGCAAGGAGGCACAAATCTCATAGTCTCATTCACATGCTTTCTATTTTCTGCAAACGATGACAAAAGTGACAGCATCTATAGCATTTGTGAATGTCTAATTCAATAAGCTCATCGTACGTATGAAGACTTGTGGTTACTTCACGTATTCAAAATAGTAGACTGAGTTGTAGACTCCAATGCAGACTTTGTTTGGTTATCATTTAATCGTTTTTGGTGACATTTTATGTGGCGTCAAACATCAAATACAACATGTAGATATATTCTTTGAAGTGGCTATTGGTATAACAAGTAAGGGGACGCGTGTGATGGTATTATTATTAACTTAATTATCTCTCTTGTCAAAAACAGTGTGCGAGAACTCTCAATCGAATAATTATTGCGAACATTTTTCTAACCATCCAAAACAGTTGATCGCAAATTTGACCAGCTGGTGCTGTTTATATGAAAGGGCATCGATAGCATTGTCACTTAAAGGCTGACTCAGAGATTTTGAAATATAATTTTATTGTGTATTAATTAAAAGTAGTCATCTAGAACTAAAGATAGTCACCTAAAACGCTTAATTCCAAAGTTAGATTTGAATCAGATTTTCCGTTTTCATGCAGTAAACATTTATGCACAATATGACAGTGCCATAGGATACCGTGCATAACAAAAATTCCGGATCCGGAATTTTACAAACAAAAGTTGTGATTTTCTATACGAAGGACTTCGATTTCAGCTTAGTTATTTCACACAGTGGACAGACATTATGTATATGCAAAAAGTACGATTTGTTTGAAAATTGAGTGCCATCTCATCGGGAAATCTCCGAGTCAGCCTTTAAGAAAATTAAGGCCGAAGACATACTGCCGGGCTTATCGTATAATGACATATGTACATGGCATGGTTTACACTTTATGTATTGTATTGGTTTGGATTGTAAATTTTGAATTTCCTTTAAACCTTGATCACGCTAAAATATGTGGAAATAAGTCATAAAGTATACGAATATCGTAAATTCTTATATTAATTAGAATAGTTATCCCAGTTATACGCCACCATACGCCCAATTAAGCTACACCTAATCATGCAATTTTTTAAATGATAGCTTTATAGCAAATACTTTAACTTTGATTGTGAAAGAAAATGGCAGATACTATCACATGATTATCAAATTACATTGAAAATGGAATGAGTTATTGGAATAGTTATTTGGAAAACTTGTATGTTCAATTAATTAACCCTTTACGCACTGGTTTCTAACGAGCCCGAACTCACGTAACGCACCGATAATAAAAGACGTTTTATCGAATGTGGGACCTTTAAACAAATTTACATTTCGAAACCTGAACAAAATATTAATTTTAAAATTTATACAAAATTATGTAAATCTAAAAAGTATTATTATCTCACAAAAACCCATAAAAACCTTCTAATTTTCAGCTCACGAATTTCTGTAAATTTGAACAATCCTATATCCCAATTTGTTTACTTGAACATTAAAAAAAGGATTCCCTAGTTCTATTTTACAAAGACAACTTTATATTCCCAAATATTGTTATTAGAATATGGCCAATCTAGGGAAAACTCTATATTATAGATAGCAAGGTACTTTCCTGTGAAGCATTGAATACGACTATTGCAACATCAAGGCGTTTTTTATGTCTCGAGGTAATGTGGGAATTTTTCTTAACCACTAAACCATATAAACATTTCCTGTGTGAGAGGTTTGGCAGCCATTTTGAACTGCAGCAAGAGTAAACTTGAGTAACATATTTTGCTCGGTTATGAGCCTTATCTTTTGCTATCACGTTCATGCTCAAAAACAACTTCGGCTCTCGCCATGAAAGCATAAAATGTTTATTTTGGAATAATATAGATTTATGTGTACCCCGTGTTATATTGCCTTTCATGTTTTGGGCATTACAAATCTTGAGGCAATCATTTCCTATCAGAAAAATGGAATAAACTGTTCTTGTGTATTCAATTAAGTCATTTTCTGCACACGGTTCATTTTCTGAGTCTTCAGGTTATGTCTGACCTTGGTGTTCATTGAATACCGTAACACTATGCCATGTACGTTTCCGGTAGGTTTAACACATCCTCTGATACATAATCACAATATTATATTTTTGCATGAACCTATAATCAACAAATTACTAATTTCATTGTCTACCTTAACCCTCTTCTTACCAAGCCTCTTTTTGTAACACGCTTTACCAAGGGGGGAGGGTGTTGTTATCCCCTCGAGAATTCGTTATAAAGCACCCGATGCTTATGATTTTGATACCAGTGGATAGGTATGGTCCTCTTCTTTCTATTGATACCAAAATAAGTACCAACATACCTAGTATGGTGTCAGAATGACGTCATAAAGTCCGCGAGCCGGCAAAATTGGTATTTTCTATAGAAAATAGGCGAAAATCCAATTTTGCGCTAAAAATCGTAGGAATATCGGATTTTCATGCGGTTTTTAGCTCTAAATGATGGCAATTGACTAGTTTTACATAAACATAGAGTTTTAGAGCCATACTGTGCATAATATTTTCAAAAATGTACCATAAAATATCTGTAGGTGGCAACCACCCCCTACCCTTCGACTTTGACGGCGTACCCTAACCCCGGTGAAGGTGCTACCTTCACATTTTTTTCGCTAAACTGACCAGAAAGGATGAGAGAACGATTACCCATAAGCTTTTTACGAAGCTTTTGGCATTTTAGCGCACCGGAGCAAAGTTCACTAAGGTAAGACGAGGGTTAATTCAGCGAACGAGTGTGATCCATCATTTAACGAGTTATTGTAATTTCGTAATTATACCAATGGCAACGCAGAAGGTCAACTAGTCAAGTACCACTACTACTAATTCTCCAGCTAAATGATCCAGACGATGGCTGACGAGATTTAAAAAGTGGCAACGTAGCAATAGAAAATAAATATCATTAATGATTACTTAGTGGAGTTCTTACACAAACCCCTACAGATTTAGATGTTTTTCATTTAATTTTGATAGCCGGTGTCAATTAACTGAGTCTCCCATAACTTAATGTCTTAGATTGCACATAAACATAATACGGAATAAAGCATGACCTTATAGACGAGGCTATTGAGCAGAGTATTGAAACAAATGATGCGTGAAGCACAGTAGCACACAATGGAGACGACAATAAATATTTATTGTCGATTATCGGCGATTTGTAGGCCATTACTTCACTCAATACCATATTGCATCATATCCTATAGATATGAACAGAAACAACATATATAGAAAGAAAATCGAGTTTCAGAAGCAGGATGAAACTGCAGAACCCGGAGAAAAACCTGTGATAGCAAATTTGAATTAGATTTCAATAATGAGCCTTTGGCCGACACGGGGATCGAACCTGGAATCTAAGTAATGTACTTTAAAGAGAGGATCGTAAGTTCCCAACAATTAAATGCGATTACCATCCTCGTGCTTAATATAAGATAAACATTAAAAATAATCCAGAAAGCGTTTGGTGTAATTAGAGAATACAATAAAATCCATGAATGTTTTTCTTTCAGACACTATCTTATCTATCTATCTTTTTATGATATTTCTGTGCATGGGGTCTTCAGATTTTGCATATTCGGTACTCATTAATGATTAGAAAGATAGCAGAATTAGTTATTTGTTTGGCCTCCAATCCAAACCAAAAAGATTCGACTTTTTTGGAACCAGGATATGGAAATACAAACCCCGTTTTGCTGTTACAGTCTATTTCTCTGTATTGAGCTGGGCTTGTTCACATCCCTTACCCTCGCTTTCTCGGTCTTAACTATGTCCACGTACCAAACCAGAACCAACCATGAATAAGGATTGGGTTCCATTACATGGAAAATGGATTTGTATGTTACGACGGCTCCTTCAACAAAAGCAATAATGTCTTTCCACTTGCGCATCCATAATTTGGAAAAATAAGCAGAATAACAATAATTAAAAAAAACACAACATTCAATATGCTCACAGACGACGAAACGCAGTTGTTAAATAGAATGTATCTAAATTATAAATACCATGTTGAGTTAATAACTATACAATACACTCTTCAAGATTGTGCAAAACATTTTATGTGTATGAACCCTCTATTATCACACACATTAGTAGAGCAACACAAAGCTAATCAATATGATAAAATCTTTTAAAATTAGTAAAATTTCCCGATAATGCTTGATATATTTTGGATTGTAGTAACCACCTCAAGGTGATAAGATCTTCCCAAATTGTACATTTCATAAATACAATAATATAGTGTCCACAAGTACAAAAATTGGCTGGTGAACAAACCTAGTAGAGAATGAGATACTATATAAATGATTTTCATCAGTTATTCTGAAGCTTCGTTTCTGTTCCTATTTTATAATCGCGATAATAAATGGGCACGGCAGGCTTAATATAAGTCTAAGGGAATGACATAATGAAACCACATATTCTAATCTAGGTGCGACGCCGACTAAGTCTAACAATTTTCCATACCGTTGTTAACATCCAATGGCGGAAAATGCGTGTTCCCCAACCGTCCATAGACAAAACGCAATGTGTTTCAAATTTTTTAAGCAAAAGCAAACCATGCCGTTCAAAAAAGTTTAAATTACGGGTTCCTAAATTAGCGAATTCCTTAATGTCGACACACACCCTACACAAACACACACACACACACCCACACACAACCAACATAACATCTACAAATCTACGCGTTGATATACTTATGTACCTTTCCTTGTTGTTTAAAACAAGAGAGCAAAAAGTAGCACAATTAGACACAAGAAATGACGGATAAAAGCAAACATAGAAGTGGAGTCACACCAAGTTTTAACAAAGTTAGTATACACAACACACAACACCCACACACACCCACACCCACACAAACACACACACACACACCATCACACACACACACACACACACACACCACACACCACACACACACACACCACAAGAACACACAACACCAACCTTTACAAGCAAAACAAAGTAAGCTGTTTAATATTTTCACTAAAATTAAAAATATAATTTCCTCTATGCCGGCTGCTAGAGAAACGGGAGAAATGCGATTTTGACCACCATTGGCTCAAGATTATTTCTTCACTTCACAATACCAACTTCATTGTAAGCTTAGTTGTGCAGCAGATAATTCTTTAATTTCTCACAACTAATTAACCCTGGCCATATGTCATCTTCATTGGCTTATGATCTGTTTTAATCAGTGCAATGGCATGGGTAAAAATACTAGGGCAACGTCGAGTAAGATCGTTCCATGTTATTAAGCAAATTCTAATTTCTTTCTTGTAAAACAAACTTCACTGTACTGATCAAAACGAAGAGTGCCCTCAATTTACAGTCATTTTATATTAAATTAATCAAATGCTATTTATCTTGCAAACTCACTGTTACAAAATTATATATACAAATGGACACTCCATGTTTTGATTTCTGCTGATCCTACTTTTTTTGGCATGAGTAAGCAGGAAGCTTAATCATTGGTTTGATTTTATACTTAATTTTTAATAATGTAAAGGAAAAAACAAACTAATAAGCATCTGCATATTGTTCTTAATATTTAAATGGTATGTCAATAATGTCATGAATACAGTGTTTTTTTTTAAATCATTTACCCGGCAAAACTGAATTCTCAAATCATTTAAATGTGGTAATTCTCATTGGAATGGAGAAATAATAACCTTTAAAAAACTGCTACATTCTTGTTTTTATGGGGCGGATTTTTGGCAGGGATTTGCACTGCTATGAAAAGATCTTGATTGATATGTATCAAAACTAATGAATATCTGGTTAATAGTTTTTGAGGAATGGAAGTGTATCTGCATGTACAACTTTTTGGGACACCCCCTAAAACAACTATACTAAAATTCCAGTCAAACACTGAGTCATTGATGTTTTTTTAATGTCCGATCACTCAGAAAGTTGTTAAACCTTTTCCTATAAACATGTCGTCTAGCAAGAGGATTTCTTTTGCTTACATATTTTTTTAAAAATCGAGACAATAATTTTCTGGTATTTTTCATATTTGTAGCAAATAATTTTTGATCAAAGTTATGGTGTTTGTTGTGTATGTGTGTCTTTTTAATAAAAGAGAGTTGTTTTTATATTTCTAATTTGAGTAGTACATAAACATCTGCGAACACCCCAATACATGCATATGCTTGCCATAAAGCCGATACAGTTTAAAACCATTACGCTTAATGTTGATGCTAATATGAACCAGTAATTGTAAGAACCAGATTAAAGAGTTACAGAGAATATGTAGCCCAATTGCAGTATAAAATAGAGAACTACATGGAAATATTCCCAACCCTTCTTTAAAAAAATTACCACAGCTTGCCTGCAAGGCATTATTTTGGCCCAATTTCTAAACCTGTAGTCGACATAAACGCCAACGACAGAAAATACAAGAGTTTTCCCAAACCTACATTAACAAGCGGCCTTAGGATCTAGAACATCTAAGGAGTCAGAACGTGCCTTAGATGTCTCAGAGTGATGATTATGGTTCTGAATTAGACTGAGGATAATTTGCAAATAAATCTGCTAAGATACTATGTCAACGTACACGCAGTTGTACACTACCAGTACTGGCGGAAGATCCCAACTCCAATTTGCAAAATAATCTTGGGTTTTCAACTCTTTAAATTGGCTCAGAGCCAATCATTTGCAAAATAAGTTCTGGTGTTACACCAACCAACTGGTTAATTGTTACGACCTGGAACACGAACTTCCTTCTGTTTTTGTTGCCGTACAAACAAACGAACAAAAGACCCGAGTGCGTAATATTATTGGGCTAAATAATAATAACTATATTGATGATGACTTGATAATGAATAATAACACTGGCTAATCATAAGACTTAATAATAAAATAATATATGAATAACAAGAATTATTTTACGGACATGAAAATTTGCTGTAAGTTAAAAAACAACCAACCAAAAAACATAACTCAATAATTGTGAATGATGATCAATGATAATGATAATAATTGACTAACTAGCTACTACTACTCTATATAATAATAATAATGAAATATCTATACAGCTTACAAACGGCAAAAAAGGCTAATACAAACAACATAAAACTCAATGATGCACCATTCTAACATACTTTAATTTTAAAGCCAATAGATATATATGTGTGTACAGTTACGTTTAACACATGTTACGACACAACGCCTGTAAAATGCATTACATCGCCTATGGCCTATTACCTATCGCATTTCATTCAAACCAAGTTCTACAGGAATGTATTAATATTGCCTTTTTTAAATGCTGAGTTGAACCAGTAGCACAGATGTCATCTTTTTAATTTGGAAATTACAACCCTGATGGCCCGTGATTCCATAGAGAAATCTGTTTTTTTCATAATCATGTAATTTTTTGATTCTGATGGGGCTCTGAATACTTTATGGGTAAGACTATAATTATATATATATTATATATATAATATATATATATATATATATCTAATATATATATCTATATAATATATTACACATATTCTGCAAATATGCCGCTGAAGAGTTTTGGGGGTAAGGCGTGTTGCTATAAAGTTGTATAAGAAACGAACCGAACATTTGCAAAAATTGCTAATATTAAAGACACTATAATTGATCCACCCAAAAGAATGTGCAGGAATAACTTGTTTCATATGAAGGATATACATGTAGAATTGTCATAACGTTTATTTCTCTCTAACTGAAAATGACAGAAAGGGAAGAAGATTGGAAATCTCATTCATTACGTACGCGTTGTAGTAAAATAGTCTTTCGGAAGTAAAATATCCGAATTTTGAACCTATTACTTACGTTAACTTTTATTTTGGTCTTATCACTTATACTAGGGTATGTTGGATAATTATATATGTGTTACTACATGCAAAAAATCCGATTTGATGATGTTTTTTTTCCTCGATTTCTAATGGCTTAAAAGTGCAACAAGATATTTCATATATTACACGTGTCCCTAAAATTTTCAAATTCTGATTTTTTGCACTAATGTACGCTCTCTATCAAAAAATATCCATGAAAGGATTAAACTGAGAATTATGTCTTTTCAAAATTGTAAATTTCTAATTTATTAGGAACAATACTAAATCAGCATCAGTTTTATATTGAAATTAACTAATGAAAATCACCGTTCTGTTTTAAATTTCAAGGTATTCTGAAATAGCCAATGCAATAAGAAATCTATTGGGGTCCTAGCTATATGAAATCACAATATATGGTATGTCCCCCCCCCCCCCCCCCCCCCCCCCCCCCCCCCCCCACCCCCCCCCACCCCCCCCCCCCCAAATCCATCTTTGCAACCTTTAAGTGAAAGTGAGGTACAACAATATAAAACATATCTTCATTCTATTTGGAAAACGTGACTGTATCTAGGTGCTTCTTGTTTTTTCTATCCTGGTTGGGGTTTCTTCATTTACACCATTCGTGTCTGCTTCATAAAGGAACTGTCGCATTATTATTCATGAACTTATATTTTCTAACCCAATACATCTGGGGAGGAAGTCTCAGAAACTATGTTAGCGTCATCAAAGGGCGTTTCTAACGCACCATCCTCCAGATACGTAAAAATACTTTTTGCCTAAGATGAGAATGGCATCCTTATAATTTGTAAGAGTGTGGCTAAGTGTAAAGACGATGCATACATTATAAAAACTTAGATCCGTGTGTGCTCTGTCAAATTTCGAACATGACAGATTGCTATGGAAAGCAGGTCGCTTAACAAATCAACTGAGTTAGGATATGAAGCTTGACATCTGTTTGGCGTCTTTAAAAATATCACAAGATTTACCCCCCCCAAAAAAAAAAACCTACATGTACAATATAATTTACACGAAGCATCGAGGAGAAACGTTTTCATGTATTGTGTACACGTAATAACCAACGAGTTGTTAGCCTGAAGAAATAAATCGATCTTGTTTCTCTTCAAATCCTCGCGTGAACACATCTTGATATATATTGTGGAATATCGCAAGGGATAGGCTACAACGTAAGCTCAAAGTGTGTAGCAATGAAGTACAATATCAAGACATCCAATTTTGCATATTGAATATGCAGTTATTGGAATCATAAAATGATTCCATTAAGTGCATATTATTGCTTTTTATGTAGAATAATGCTATGCAATAAGTAATCAAAGTAAATTAATGACTATAGTGGGAGAAATAGTCCCTAAACGTATAATCAACTCTATTCTAGGAAAACATTTATCTGTGTGATTTCATTTGTGCTATTATTTAATAACTAAGCAGTATTAACAGTTACAGAATTGGAATTTTATTCGCTCTAGGACGTTATTTTGTTTAAAGGGTATCTTGCATTGCTGAAAAAGAAATATACAAATAACACCAAATTGCAAACAACCACCAATACACAAAGGACGAAATATAAAAACATTAAATCACATAGCTAAGATAGCTTAGGTAAAGTAGGGTCCTGTGGAATCTTGCAATGTCATTTAATTAAGAAATAAAGGGTGACGTAGTATCATTTATGGGCGAATAAGTGTCCTCAAGGTTGGAAAAACTAAATAATGGGCGAGGCACTGCCGAGCCCATTAAGTTTCCGGCTGAGGATGCATTATGAGCCAAATGATGACACTGCAACCCTTTTCTAAAACATCTTGAAGCATGAAGGACCCATTATTGCAGAATACTGGGAAGTAAATCGACGAATCAGAAAGCTGCATTTTCAATAATGGACAATAGCGGTAATACAATGGATAAAGGTTTCCTGGTGAGAATTACGTTACAAAATATACAAAAAACATTGGAAATCTAGAATTATTCCAAATAAACAAGTAACTCACTCCGTTTCCGATTACTCTACAAAATGAAACTTCTATTAAAAGGTTGCTTGGAAACTATTCTCTGAACTAAGGAACTAAGATCAATGCAGCAAAAAGGGGCTGTATAATGAGTTTTGTGTACGTAAATAGAAATGAATCAAAGGTAATAAGAGAATGGAGTTATTTCTGGTGATCGTCTTTTGCATGGTGTTTTTAATCTCCACCATTTAACTGCAATGTAAGCTTTTTCTGGTGATTGGCACGGTTCTAATAAGCCTCATAATTTGCAGCGAAATTTAATACCGCATTGAAAGATGTGACTGACCACGAGAAACTTTAGAACGTAAGGTATACTACCACCCGAAGCCGCAAATTAATAAGCCTCTAGTAGCTCAAGAGGGATTGAAATCCGGTAGTGGAAGAAACTGGCCTACTTGAATCCAAAGGCTACAATATATATAGCTGTTACAGCTATTATTTGTATAAGTATACACGTGATGAATTAGCTTAAATTGAACACTAATGGCCATGTAGATATTACAAATTAGTTCAATGCAACATTTTCAATATCTGACCATATCATTACATAATAGAAAGAGATCCAGTACTATCAGTAATGGCTTAACTTTCATTTCGTTACTACAACCTGATTTTAATAATCTCTTTCTCTCTTGGGCCTCTCTTTTGCACTATCTTCGCCTCGCGTACTGTAAATGCTATTCTTCACTCTCTTCTACTCTTTAGGGAGAGTAAATGCTTTTATAAAACGTAAGGAATTGTTTCCATAACAACAAGTTATTAATTTTTAATGAATTGTACCTAAAATGACGTCTTTTTGCACTTCATTTGTTTTCTTTCATGGTTTTACCAATAGAAGATTTTTAGAACCAAGCTGTACAGTAATTGGTTGTATTTAATTTTGTCTATCTTTGTTTTTATCTAAAATGAAACATCCTTTAGTTGTGGAATTCTTTGTTTTATGTGGCTTAAAGACAAATGAGTAATAAAGCTTGCATATTTTAATTTGTTATTTATATCATTTTTGCAAGATACCAGAACCACAAACGTAGGTTAATTCAATTAATATCATTAAAGAAAAATTCACTTATTAATAAATGATCTTTATGGACGAAATATTTAAGACGTGTGGCATATATAAGTCGGTATTATTACTTTAAAGAAAGGTGACTTCCGGGTTGCTACGAAGCATATATGTTCACTTTATGATGACGGCTTTTTCACTTTTAACAGAGCCAACGAACTCACTAAATTCATTAATGTGAAATGGTTCCGTGGAGTCATCATTTGCAAGATTTAGTTATTTACCCCAAATGGTCAAGTATAAATAAATTTCACTTTGGACCACAGTCAACGTAACAAGATATAAAGGCAATATATTTTTGCATTTGTCAAATCAGTTTTGTAAGTTGTAAAGACAATTTTTCATATATTTTCACAACAGGTTGTGCAATTGTAAACGCGTAAAGTATTTTCAGACGATTATTCTAGTTTAAAACAAAAAAAAAATATATTAGATTCTGTGATAAGGTATTAACGGAGAGGATTGAAATAATCTCATGTTACCATCGTGAAATCCATTCCATTCTGTTTGAAACACGTCCATTACCATTAAGTATATAAGATCACCATCAATTAAAATACAAATAAATCGCGTTGAAATTATCACAGGGAAATACTAAAATGAAAGATACCCGATGTTCGATATTTCTGAGAAGCCTTCAGGTCGAAATCGCCAGGGTGGGACCAAAATATTACCTTATATAGCATACAAAATAGTCGTCTGACTCGCGCGCTGTTATTGACGCAATATTGGCTAGGTTTGTGCCTAATGCTAGAAGCATTGATTTCCTTTAACGGGTTATCCGTAGCATGAATTTTAAACCAGGTACCTCATGAGAATTTTCATCTGTAGTGTTATTACTAGTGATAACAAAATAATACTCCTTGCTCTCTGATGTACTTAATAATATGAACAAAACTAGGGGCCTTCCTGTGTGATTACGAATAAATCATTATCCCACTAAATTATATATCGGTTAACCACGCCCACGCTATTATAATGTCAGATGTGTGTATCATAAATATATATATATATATATTTGTCCAGTACTGTCATTCGGTTTACATTTGGTAAAGGTTGACCCGGAAAAATGGACAATATGAAGCATTCAAATTATTATTCCACACACACCTAGATAGCTTAGATATTGCACGTTTAAGGTCCAATGATTTTTACCAACGCCTATTCCACCTTATAAGAATGCATTCGATATTGTACCCACATAAATACCTCTTAGTTTAACAAATATCATCTTCACGTATACCCAAGTCATGTTATTTACTTGGTTAAGGCCCTGTAAAGATTATTTATTTCGCCATAGACTTTCATCATCACCACATCATCATGATCATCATAGCTCGGCTTCAGTTTTACTCAGTCCATATCCGGCATAGGGCGATGGTTTTGCTTCGTACTGTAGCCGTATGCCGGTTTTCCAAATATAGTGCGTTGCGTGAATCAATATTAAATGTTCTTGGTAACATATCCGCCGGCCCATGCCTCACATAACGTATTCACTACGAGTCTCCCCACGCACGTCAAAGATGTTACTGGTGTTTTCTTAGATTGCTAACAGAAATATAAACAAATTGTACATTTACGGAAGCCAAAATGTTACAAGACAGGGACACTAGTTAAATTTATCGCCTATATGTAAAGGTATAATATTTTCATTTACAGAATTCAAATCGTAGTACAAAATAAATAAAATTATATAGCTACCTTAATTTTATGCCAGACGATTTTCAGGAGCCCTGTCTGTAATAAATGATGAGCCTCTTTACATAAGGACGACACGTATCAACGAGTTATTGTTGAGCACTATTTTCACATGGCTGTTATACTTACAAATGAAATTAATCTTCTTTAACATAATAACATTAATGCTACAAAATTATTTTTTATCAGTCACAGAAAAAAAGCTTAAAATTTGAATGTTTGTGAAGCTTCCCCAGGCCTGTTTAAGTTTTTTCATGTGTTTTTCCCATCGTTACAATATATGCATATAAACAATATTTCAAAAAACAAAAAAACACGCGTTTTTAACCTAATTTTAAATTAAATTTTAAAATAACCTGAATTAAAGAATTGACCATAATAAACGTAATTTTTTTAATTTAACTTATTACGATTTAAATGTTGCGGCATAGGTTGTTGATGTGGAATTAAATGTGTCAATATTGTGTTTAATGATTCCGTGCGTGCGGGGTTTGATAGATGAACTTTTACGTGGCACATAACATTTGTTGACTGCAGTCTGAATACGAAAAAAAGAAGCGGCTGCAGCATAATGTCAAGACACTGTCTGTCTTTAAAATCCCCAAACTTTAAAGGATGCGTTTCGTGATCCACACCCTCGTCCCCGACTTACCTAAAAAAATAGATTTTTTATATCTATCTGAACCGTTAGCCGAAGTAATCGTGTGTGTGCCTTTTCTTACATTCAATTCGATCTGGTCTTGAAGAAATTCGTAAGTTTGGGACGTTCCTGTACCGCCGTTAACGACAGAAATATACAACCAGTGGCCTATGGGGCAGCGTAATTCAAACATTTTGCGCGTAACATCAAAACGCACCGTCAGAATCAACTTAAAGTTTAGAAATCCCTTGCTTTTCTCGGGGATATCTCGTGAACCATAAATGAGAGCTAAGGGCTAGGATCACGAAATGTACCTTTAGACGTGGATTTGCCTAGATGTACCGATGTTTGGTGTATCAATATCACACGATTATTATTTTGGGTGTTTGTAGAGGTGGAGTGGGAGTTTGGTTGTAATCACTCTAATAAGTCAGAGACAGAATTAGGAGGCGACCAATTGCGCGTATGTTAAGGTTTATCAATCAGCGCGAACAACATTGATGGTCTGAATGTGTAGTCTGGGCGGGGCGTGTTTGAACAAAAATGATTCAAAATGTCAAAAATTTCTATTTCGAATCAGTGCAAACAATTCACGTAGGTAAATTTCGTGTTTTAATAAGCTTTGACTGTGTACAAGTTATTCTTCACAGGCGACATTTGTTCTGCACCATCGAATTAATCAATTGGCCGCCTTATTGTGTCCTCTCTGCTGTTGAGTAAATATCAAAGTTGAGTTGAATTTTCTACACAAAGCTGATATATTTTACCCAACAAAGTACTAAGGTTTACCTCAACAATGACTAATTTACTCAACTTTGCCAAAGATTTTTACTCACAGTACAGAGCGCTTCCTTTTAAATTGAAGATGTTTTGAGAGTGTACATATTAACAACATCACCATCAGTATCATCATAACACTATACTTTGTAATTGTATAATCTGAAATATGGCATGGTCATATTATATAAAATTAACCCACTTTGCAACAGTGGCGTAGCGAGCCTACCTGCTCTGAGGGGTCAAAAAGGCCAATTTTTTCCGGGTCAGAGGGGCTCAAAAACGTGCTGAGTTCGCATGATTTTTTTTGGCGGAAATTTACGAGAATTTCTGGCAGCAGGATTTTCAGACATTTTAGGTAACTTTACAGAAATCTGTCAATTAACGAGAACTTTGGCAGTAAATTTTACCGAACTTTGTCTCATATTACGGAAAAAAATGTGTTTTTAAACATATTTTCCGTAATTTAAAATTTACGGACCAAAAAAAAAGTCCGGAAATATTGCTCCAGAAATTTTTGAAATATTTCCGTAAATTAACATTTTTATATTTTTGGTTTTTTATTGTTATTGTTTTCTAAAACGATTCATAAATTTTACGGAAAATCTGTTGTCTTAATTTACGGAAATTTTTAACAGTGCAACTGGTGGCCAAGCAATCCTGTCCGTTGACCATTTAGGACATTTCCATTGAAGTTGAAAGTGGCATGAACTCCACAACAGAAGGGGTTTGGCATAATTCAAACTGCTGATGCAATGCTAGGTGGTGCTGATAATGATGAAAATATTTGTTACCCAACATCATCATCAGCATCAACAGATCAGCACCCCCCAGGGTCACCTATTAGCCAGGCTACAGACCATAATTGGTAAATGTTTTTCAATGTTTTCTAGACCAGTTTTTCCCTGCTTATCTGGAATTCCGATGGATACCAGACAAAAACCTTGAGCATAGGAGACAAAACAGTGATATACATAATAAACCACAATTTACTTGATTTCAAATTACCCTGTACGAATTTAAACCCCCCTTATTTTACAAGTTCTGCCCGCACATTTCCCAGAGGTTGGACCCCAAAAATTCTGATTCAGCATCCTCCTTCCTTCAATAGAAAACATTTTCCAAACCTCTTCCCCAAACTTCTAGATAGGATTCCTCCGTCTTATAACCCACTATATATAAAGGACAGCCCACCACAGACGCTATTCAGCAGTGATGTAATACTACTTTCTATTCAGTGTAAATTCGATATGAACGTGTGTGTTCCATCTAATATAAACACATGCCTCATTAAACTTTAGAATCAACAGAAGGATGGTGTTTAGTAACATGTACAGTACGCCAGAAACTCAGCATCTAAAAACGAACACAATTAGTAAGTTCTTAATAACAAGCACTTTAGGCAACCTTTTTCTTTTAAAATTTCTACAATATAAATATTTATCACCTTACGTAATTCTTACATGCATTAGCGTTATTATTCTTTGAAATCATAGTGCAGTAGGTAGGCTTGTTACCTGATGATACTATCAAACCTGATAGCACCTAAATATCTTAACCTTCGACACTCACGTTAACCTGAAATAAGACGTCTAGCCCTCTTTCTGATTCATAGATTTACCATTGTATGTTTTTTGTTAAAGTTCGTTGCCCGACCTTTATTTTTTGATAATGTGGTCAGGAGCTGACCACATTAGCAAACCTTTTATTTTTTGATAATTAGTCGCTACTGACCACATTTCAAACTAAAGTTCTGGGGCTCTAACCTTTAAAAAAACGAAGAAATACAACAGTCAGGCTAGCAAAACCTAGAGGAAATCCGGTTTAGAAATACCGTCTGTCTGCCATTACTTAGGGTTAGGGATATTTAAAATTATTATCAGCATTTATGGACACCCCTGCCATGATCATAACATCTGTTTTTAATCACAACAGATAGAAATGAGACAAACAAAAACCGTCTTTCAGGCTGAATGCCACAGCGAGACTGTTGTTATATGGTGTAACAATCATGACTTTAGTCAAAAAATCAAATTCTGTAGTGTCGGGATGAGATGTATTTTTACGTGTCAAAGGTCATTCCAGAGACATTATTACTGTCAATATTCTTGCATGAACTTTAGAATATTAATGTTAGGGACACCAACAATGGCGTAAACTCTGATATGCCTAAAATATGATAATTTGTCAATTATCTCATATAACGATCAAAACATAAAAATTTGTCAAGAAGCTTGAATGCCACAGTATACTTAGGTGGTATGTGTGTCGTAAGCACGACTGTATTTGAAAATATAACATCTGTAGTTGGTCAAAGAATGACATTTTTTTACTGGCAAAGGTGCATTCCACCAATAATGAGCGCGGATTTTGCAAATTATTTCTAAATATTCAATACTTACAAAAGAAGAAATGTTATATATAAAAAAGATTTCAGGCAACGACCTTCCTTACTTTTGCTTATTGCTCTTTTTACGCCTCCCCAAACGATCCGTGGTGTCTGACTTCTCTTATTAAGTATTCATCATCAAAATCGCTTCTAAATCAAATACCGACACCGAACCAAATTTGTCACAACAAACCACAACCAACGTGACTGTTTACTCTTTATGCTAGCTGATTACACAATACTTAGCTGTATTCAACAAGTCGTTGAGCGTAACATTGTAAAAGCTCTTCCCAGTTTCATTGATTGCCTGAATTTTCAATTGAGTTTTGAATTCCTATTAAGCCCTTCTCAAAGCTCGACTCCTTATTTGTTACCCCTATTGTGACTGATCCTTTCAATAAAGTCTAGTCTTTTACAACGACCATATAAGCAACGTGGGCATTAAATTGTTTTTGCATTTGGAAAGAAAATGAATTAATCATCGCTAAGTATCATGAAAATATACAGAAGACGCAATATTTTACATATTTTAAAGGTTGAGCTTATCTTTTTTGCTCGCGTTGTAATGTTAATTAAAGATAATAAGTAGGACATTATCAGAAATCATGTGTCTTGTTCAGGCGTGGGTTCCCCTTGAGTCGCTTGGAATCTTCGCCCCCCCCTTCGGGGGCTCGACTTGCAAGCGACTAACGGCTTACCACGCCTGAACAAGACACATTATTTTCTGATAATTCCTGCACTGACCCTTTACTAATACTTATATGCCAAATAGGTTTTGCAGAGTTTGTTTTATCTGATTGTGTAGTGATTTCAAGGCTCTGATATACAACAACCCAACAAACAATACAACCAAACAGGAACAACAGGCAACACACAACGCACCACCAACCACCCCAATAACACGGCGTATCAGGCCATGCGTTAGTATACCTGTTATTTCACTTAAAAATCCAACCTTTAATATGTTTTAGCCCTACTATATGATGTGCAGTCATCCGTGCCTCTTAATGTTATCCTGTGTGTGGAAGCATTTTTATGTCTTAACCTTTGGCCACAGCAAACAACTCCAGTCGCGCTCATTTTTTTTCTCAAAAATTCAAAGTATAAGCGAGCGCGAAGTCGAAGCTCTTATAGACCAACGCGTAATGTACATATGACAGCTATTGAAAATCTATAGAGTCGGACAGGTTTTAAAAATACCGAACCCTCATGTTGATGCCCCCTTTTTTCGTTCTTTACCATTAACCCTACGGAGTTATTAATCGACGGGAACTACAGGAATTCGGCATGTATAGTGAATTTTCCTTTTATAGTCCGATATTCAACAAGTATTGCTTTTAATTCTCCATTCTGGTTTGATAGTTTGTTTTCTTCTCGCAATTTTATTTTTTTTTATGTACTTGTTTTCCTCACCCTTAAAGCCTATATAATGTTGTTCTGATATTTTAAAAATCATGCTTGCAATAATTAAATACGATAAATAAATATTTTAAAATAAAATAAATCCAATTTCACTAATAGATGGCTCCCTTTTAAATTCGTAATTTCTTCAGTGGAGGTGGCCAAGAAATCCTAATTTTAGATGTTGTTCATTGGTTTAAAACACGTAAAAGCGAGGATTTGATTCCGGCAAACAAACCTTTTTTTGATGACGCTGCATCAAGTAGAAAGAATAATACCCACCTACTATTAAACCAGGGGGGGCCGGCACAATCTGCTGGGATTTGGGCATTCCTCAAAAACGGATCGTTAACATGGAGACAGGAACCTTATTATATGCATTCCTAAGTACCTCTTTGCAATTAATGAGCATATTGAACCTATTTTCTGTAGAGATGTTCAGTGACACTTTTGTGAACAACAATATCTGGATATCTGTAAGTCACACAGGCGAAACTTGAGGGATGCCCAGAGGTTACCAGATTCTCGAACGGATTATATACAAACAGTGACATTGTCCTGGGTTATGGACATTGTCCTGGGGTAACCAGACATTGTCCTGGGTATGGTACATTGGTCCAGGATAAAAAGATGGGGACACCTTTGTTCCTGGATTATTGGAAGCCGGTTTGATCACTAGGGTCGATGGGTTCACATTTCCTGGGGTACCTCCTGACAAATGCTCACCTGTGGGAGGGGACATATTGTCCCCCAGACGACATGAGGCGGATAAGATCTGTGGTCTGCAGGAGTAGTGGGACATTGTCCTGGGGTATGGGACAAAAGATGTGGTCCTGTGGTATGGGAGCTTGTCCTGGAGTAAGGAACATTGTCCTGGGGGTATGGGACATTGTTTTGTCGTGGAGGTATGGTACATTGGCACCTGGAGTATTGAAAATTGTCCTGGGGTATGGGACATGTCCTGTGGTTATGGGAGCATTGTCCATGGGTATGGGACATTGTTGTCCTGGGGTATGGGCATTGTCCTGGGGATTGGGAACTTGTCCTGGAGTATGGACTTTGTCTCGAGGTAAGGGACAATGTCGGCGTGTTTGTTGTCTTGGTCCTCGGCTGGTCCCCCAGAAGGGGAGAGTGCACCGAGAATCAACAAAACATAAATTACTATGGTGAACACCGGGGGAGTGTAGGGGGCGCATGATGATCTCCGAGGGGTGGGTGGCTCAGGCGAAAGCACTCTAAGTCACTCAGAAGTGGCCTAGCGTGGACATCAAGGAGATCCAGTTGGACTCATTAACACAGAGATAACTATACCTCAAGAAACTGTCGTGATCGGTAAACATTGTCGATTCGGGCTAGACAGGTATGGCACTAGCGAGGATAATAATACATTCGCCTGAGAAGCCTGGCTGATAACCGTGGACCGGGTCAGGTAGGTACTGTCACTGTATAGGGGCGATCCCGGTGGTGCCTTGCGGATCCGGGGCTGTGGGGACACAGTGGTATCCAATAGTACTATAGGCACATTTCTGTTATTCTGATAATTCGGCCTGGAAGATTGAGCTCACTCTCTTAATCCAGTTCCGACTTGCAAAGGTGAGGACAACTCCAACTGAATGATGCCGGGCCTGGTTCGCATGACCAGTAACATAATTATTTTTTACTGGTTTTTATATGTTATTTGCGACGATCTCATCCCTTTTCAGTTGACTATAAACCCGAAACGAAGGGGGCAAGGGCAAGAATGATGCGAGACCACCGCACAGCAGTCAACACTATTGTGACCGCCGTCCCGAGGCGGGGTGTTACAACAAACCCACCGCTCGGAGATTCTCGTCCGTGGGTCATACGATGAACTATCCGGGGGCTATTGACGAAGGCAAAAGAACATATGCTAACGGTGGGGGCAGCACGCTCAGTGGGTCATGACCACCCGGAGGAACGGACGCGACCTGCTCGATTGGGCATTGGTGATTTCGAAACGGTAATTTTTGGAATCCTTGCGTGCATTTTCATATGGCAAAATGACAGAATAAAAGTTGCAATCTGAGCGGCTGGCTTCTCAGGTTCTACCTGCATCATATCTAATTTTTATGACCATATTCGGAGTTAACGTGAAAAACATTAGTTCAAATGAGTACAAAACAAGCCTAGTCTTTGGTAGTGCTGTTTTGAGATGGCTTCTCAAAATGACGCACCGTTATTCAGGAAGCCATCTAAAAGATAATGTGTTACCTGGCTGGAATGATTTAAGTTTAGTTAGACCTCCCCGCAATCTTAAAAGCTTAAAAGGGGGAAAAGTGGAAGTCGAATGTGGAGTGTCATAATAGACATCGAATAAGGGAAACGGCAAAAGAGAGTGTACAGATGCTTTTCACTGTTGCTCATAAAATGGAATATGTTTTTTCAGACCCATCCGACAACTATTTCTATTTGAAACGCCTCAGTAATTAGAGTATGTGGATGATTATAGGAGTCCCAACTTCCCAGGTGAAGTGAATCCATGGCATAATTTTGAATTACTTAACAACGCCTTTTGTTGGGAGCTATAAATGTCGACGTCCCTGTTGTTTGTTTCCTTTTCCCTGCTCCAACCGTGTGCAAGGAGCCCAGGTTCAGAGTTGGTTGTTACATTTACAACAAAAACTACACAGGGGGTTTTCCTTAGGCTTTGCCCGTCAACGGCCTTGTAAATACGCCGATATTACTTGCGCTCCTATGGGAAGGGTATGTAATACAAACAGGCCAGAAGTCGCCTGATTTCCTTTTCCTCGTGAAATCGCAGAGTACCGTCTGATAAAAATCCTTAGAATCACCGAGAGGTGGTCATTTGTACGTCCACGAAAATCTTCAGAACGGCCACGATTGACTACCAGACGAGATCATTATTGCCGACTGCTTAATCGGTGCCGTAGAGCCCGGAAAAATGCAACAGCCGTCTTCGGTCGTTTGTGGAGAAAACACAGGAATCAACGTTTCCCCTCCAAACTGTAGATCTGAGATTGCTTCAACACGGTTACCGATCAAGACGAATGACGGAATGTCCACCCCAACCGTTCACCACAGAGTTGATCGCCGTCGCTGTGCTAGGTAGCACAAAGATTAGCGCTCAGACACGGGCGAAATGTGTGTTTTATTGGTGGAGAGCCGCTATATATCCTTTACCATCAAGATGGACGACAAATGGTTCGTCGATTACGTGGTGAGATCCTCCGAGATGACTGTATTCATGAATCGACTCAAGGTGGTGGGGGCTCAGAGATGGTATGGGCCGTAGTGCATTATGAGAAAAAAACATCACTGGTTATGCCAGATGAAACATGAATGCCGTCGTGTATCTGGACATTCTGGAGAACCCTGTCTGCCACATGCAAGAAATGTTTTTTTTAATTTTTAACAATTTTCGGCTGCAAGACGCCATGTTTTACGTCGACAGGGCCGTTGTAGTTAGACAATTTCTTGATTTGAGGCACAGGGGGGAGCAGATACCATGGCCTGCTTGCTTCACTGATTTGAACCTAGAGGGCATAGCTGGGTTAATGCCTTAGTCGATCCATCAATTGCAGGGGACATCTCTCAAACACTACAGGAGTTATTCAGCCTCTGACCAAAACTCAACATAGTGGACGCTCTCCATTGACATCATAAAACTTGTGGACAGTATGCCGCGACGCCTTGACGCACTGATTCGTACCAGGGGGTGGCATACTCCGATGTTAGTGCTGATTTACATTGAAAGAGTACTTTTGAACATTCCGATGCAGAAATCACTCAAAAATGTGTTTAAGTAAAAATTACGATGTGAAAAACATGTAACAAAATCCTTAAATCTGCTGTTCAAATACACCTTTTTCCTTCAGGCTAAGGAACAATTCCGTAAAGGGTTACTCGTGGACTTGGTTTATATGTTCTTGAAAGACGGACCATTGAAGTAGTGTGGCGATATCCCTAAATATCATAACTCACACTGTAAGAATAAAAAAGTGGTAAAAAGCTATTCCAAATTTATGGCAGCAGTGTATTTTCTATTGGTCAACACTTGGCAAAATTACCCGAATCAGGAACCGTGGTGAATGGGATTTGAAGCAAAATGATGCATTTTAAAAGCTAAATGTTTGCCCTTTACACACAGTGAATACATAATCCTGCCCCCCCCCCCCCCCCCCCCATGGTGCACCTGAATATAACCCCCTGTCGGAATAATAAAGAAAAATGTTTCATATGGCAAACATTATGTAACTTAATTAGAGATTTTAATCCTAATTACGCGTAATCAGAATGCGTCGTTGATCACAATCACTCAGAATTGTACCACATTCTAGAACGATTATTAGGCCTTATTGAAAATTTTTAAAAAGCATTTACCTGTCCAGATAGAAATCGTCCAAGAGATCAACAAATTGAAAACGTATTTCATAATAGCAAGATTAATCATGTTCTTTCAGAAAATGATTACCAATCACTTCCTTAAGATATTATTATTTAAATGCAGTTTAACTGTCTGGAAATTCTTCATCATTTATTTCGTTTTATATACTTTGATAAATTGTTACTTTTTCTATTGACATGAACTTTTAGTTAGCAAAAATCCGAAAACCATGTTGTAAATTATAATACAATAAGAATACGAATAAACGTTTGTTTTTAGGAACGGATACTTCCCGCCCCCCCCAATAATATCCAGTGATAAAAAATCAAACGTGATAGAGGTCGTGGTATACCTAGTAATCAAACGATCTCCGTGAAATTGTGAATTGTACAATTGCTTGAGGGCGCCATACTAATATTTTCACGAAGACCGTGCATTTCCTTTTGATGTGGTATGAACACATAACTAGTAAAATGCAACTCTGTGCTTACGGGCGCAAATGTTGTTGTATAGTAGTAGAGTAAGGGTTGTAATTAATCAAAAAGATGATATGCAGACAGTGATAAGAGTGTAATTATATTAATATGCAATATGGAACAAACGTGTCTATGAGCTGTGATGGAAGAATACGATAAGTATGATGAGAATGCGAGAATAGCGGTATTGCTATAGTTATATTTTTAATGAATAAATATAGAGGTGTTTTAATGTTTGAATAAGCCCATTTGCTTTTATAGATCATTCAAAAATATGCTACATTATGCTTCACAGATATGCTCCATGGTTGATTTTGTGTTACTGTATTTGAATTGTAGCGATGTTATTGCAATTCATCAAAAAGACCACCCAGACCAGATTCGGAGTTAAGGGAATACATAACACTTCACGATGAAACGTAGAAAAGGTGAAAAATAGGTGTGAAATTATACTTGAATTTAAAAGTAAGCAGAAATCTGCACTTAAAAACCCTGGAAAAAAAGAAAACACCACACGTAATCACGAATGTTACATCAGATGGCCACGTTTTTCTAGCCTTAAATCAATAGACGCCAGTCTTTCAAGCAATGTCTCTAATTGGCCGATAATCGGGTTCCCCAGAATGCATTGCCTATGTGACCTGATGACATCACATCAACGCAACTACGCATGCGTGATGATGCGTCTCGAATTAAAATGGTGATAAATCATCATAGTCGGGTTCAAATTGACGTCCCATTCTAGAAGTTCGGGGAAGAAGGTTGAAGATTTTTTTTTTTTACTTCAACGGTGCTGAACACCATTTTTTGGGTCCAGCCTCTGGGAACTGTGGGGAACTCTCGCTAGAGGTCGTTTTTTTTTAAAATGGTCCGCCAATCCATAAAATGGCATATTAAGCAAAACACGATCTGATAGTCAATTATGAAAATCATAGGGGTTAGTCTTAATGCTGATTATGTTTATGAATATTTCAATCATTAGAATTTTTGATAAGTACCCTTAGAGGGCGGTTTTTCAAATGGCCGCCAAAATTACATATACTACCATTTTTAGTGTCCATTCTCAATTACGCAATTGAAGATGGTTTGAAGTCTTTTTTTTATATTTTTCAAGTATGCTGAACAAGATTTGGTAGTCCAACCTCTGGAAAATATGGGTAACTCTCGCTAGAGGGCGTTTTTCAAAATGGCTGCCAAAATTCCAGAAAAGGGCATATACAGCTATATATGAACAGCTAATCTGAAATCAAGATGGAACTCAAATTTGGGATATTTCTTAATGCTAATTATGAATTGGAAAACTTTGTAGCCATATTGAAACGCGCCCTCTAATGCAGGGGATAGGACATGCCAACAACCTAACAGCAACAGCGAATTCAAAACGCATATCGAACGATTACACACACACTTACCTAAAGGCTAAACCTGGTCCCGAAATGTAAAATCTAATCCGATTCCCGACGGATTCTGAAAATGCCATTTTCGTGGAATTTTGGCAGCCATTTTGAAAAATTGCCTCTAGCGAGAGTTACCCATATTTCCCAGAGGTTGAACCAAAAAAATCTTGTTCAGCATCCTTGAAAATATAAAAAAATACCTTCAAACTCCTTCACTTTGATTTATACTTGTATTTGATAATATTGATAATGGCCTCAAAAAGGCTAGTATATATGGAAATTTGGAAAAAGCGCTCTCTAAGGGTACTTCTAATTATTATCTAAGGGTAATTCTAATTATTGGAATAGCATTAGACAATAATTAGCATTAAGAAATACCCTTAATTGATTTCATATTGACTCTCAGGTAGCTGTTTTTAGCTTTTTTGGCGGTCATTTTGAAAAAAACGCCCTCTAACGAATGTACAGAATTTGCAGCAACAGAGTCTATTCGATAGCCTTACTTTAGCCTAATTAGCATATTTTGACCAAAAATGAGCAAAATTTGCATTTTTTTAAAATCACAATGCAAACAATCTGAAAATTTCAGGACTTTTTCTGTGAGCATAAACAACATAATTATGAACCAAATGAGCCTAATTAATGCTCTTAAATTGGCCTAATAAACATAATTATTTTAACCAAAAATGTGCAAAATTTAAGAGTTTTGTTATTTTCTTATTTCTTGCATTTTGTGAGAAGTTTACAAGCTATCAGTCTGAAATTTTTATGGTTTCCCCTTCAAACCTTTACCAACACAACTGTGAAGAGAGTGAGTTGTATGAAATGTTACATATGCCTAATTTGCATATTGTTGCAAAAAATGAGAATATAAGAGATTTTTTATTAAATTTTTGCATTTTGTAGGAAGTTTTTACAAGCTATCAATCTGTAATTTTCATGCGTTCTTCTTCCTACCTGTACAAACACAACTTTGTACATAATGAGTTGAAAATTTATTTCATGACCTAATTTACATATTTTTATCAAAATGCGCAAAATGTATATAAGGCTGTTTAGACCCCCATTTTCAGCATCATTGTCCCCCAAAGATACCATATTTTTAAAGGTTTGCCCACGCTCCCCAAAGGCCCCTATTTTTTTGGAGAATGTTGAAAATTGACACCAAAATAAACCTACTTTTTATAATTTAAGCATATTTTTTTGTCCAAATAACACCTAAACACCTCTATTTTTCCATGTTACCGAATGTCCTCTGGGTTGAAATCGCTAGCCTACACCCCTAAGGGAGGGTCAGTATTGGGCGCCAGGGGGATGGAGGAATTGAGGGGAATGCGAAAGAAATTTGGTAGCGAAGAGTGCACATGAAATTTTTCATCAAGACGAGATGAACAATAAGCTTTTACTTTTTCATTTTTTTTAACCGAAGCGAGGAGATTGCGACCTTTCTCGCCGAAAAAAACGTTTAAATCCTCCATTTCCCTGGTCTAAACAATGCATGACCCGTCCCCTAATATAATTATAAGCATACCTTCAAGAAGCAATTTGGGACCTGCTATAGGAGAAACAAAGGTCTAATAAAACAGTGTGAATTTTCGGCAGATTTATAATGGAAATGCATTTTGGTTTTATAAATGCTTCATCCTACATCGAAGCCCATATCTCCTACGAAAGCGGCCTTTCCTCTCCACATAATCGCACAATCGGATGATTTAATGTAATATAGGCATGTATTACATACTTCATCATTCTCTGAGAGCCAAATTTATATTTTGCGATCTTACATCACAACTGTCATTACAGAGTACAGCGCCGCCACGTGGCGCCACATGCCCAATAGGTTGCCATTTCAAGCATCAAGTTGGCATGCAACTGTTTCTTTGTGGCACTTTATACGCATTACTCATATGAGTCTTCTTTTTTGGAGCGCTGTTAGTGATCAAAATTGCTTTGTAAACAATACATAAAATCTTTGATCACATATTTAATCTAGCATATCTTGTTTGATTCTGGAATATTTTCCGTTGTGGAGAAAAAAATCGGGATTTTTCAAAAATCCATATCTCCGCAGCAACCACACTCTGATTCACATCAACAAACACCCGCGGTAAGCTTTTCATCAGAACTTTCCTAAAATTGGAGGCCTGTAACCAGTCACAACGCGCCGATTTACACATTTCGTCAGTCACCGCTAGTCACTTAAATGCTAAACTCATCAAAAGTGGTGGCAAGCGGCGTGGTCTATGTTTCCCATGCGTTTCCATGGGGCGTCAAAAGGTGCTCGAAAACTTGCTCATTTGGTGAGATACTTATCAGGTACTCCACGCGATGCTACCACCTACATCTATTTTCGATGGCCGTTTTAGAATGTAGAGGGAAGATATGCTGCAACAACATATTTGAGTGGGAATTACATTGGGATTGCATTTTTTGAATAAATGATGAATATATATATATATATATAGAGAGAGAGAGGAGAGAGCAAGGGCAGCGCTATGCGGTAGGTTAATATAGAGTCAGGGGGGGGCAGGACACAAAGTTAATGCACTAACGTTGGGGGAAGGGTTATTTTGGCTGCCTGTAGAAACATGTTAGCGAATATCGCTCAAAGTTGGTTTTTTGAAGGGACCATTTTCTTTTAAACCAGAATATCGGCCCAGTGATGAAAAGTGCTACAGAGAAAGAAGAAGTAATTTAAGGCGGATTTATCTGGTGCTCACCAGGTGAGCACCAAAATAGATTTTTAGTCGAAAAAACCCTGATATTTTGAATTTCGCGGTCGTTTTCCAAAAATCCCTCAAACTAACAAAGCAATTTAAAACTTCGCCGTGCCACGCTCCTCATACTACCAGTTTACAACACATCGCACACATTAAACAAAGTACGAGCAATACGCAACGTTGTTATTTAAGCTGTATCAGAGGACTGGAATTACCAATTTGACGACACGGCTCAGGTTGACAAAGTCATAGGCCCGCGGCGAGCCAGGGCTATGAGATGAAGCTACATCGGATAATGTGGAGAGTTTTCCGATGCAAAAACCTGTCGGAAAAAAAGTTTAAAATACTTCATTTACGAACTTCTATTGGTATATTCCGATTCCTTGGTGTTATTATCATTATATAATTATAGACAAAAATAAAGCATAATGAGGTAGTATGAAACAGTTTTCTAAAAGTTCTTGATGCAGAATTGTAATAAAGGCAATTTTGTATTACTTCAGTTGCCTCAATTTCTGTCATTTGCGCCAGTTAGGGGCCAAACATCCTCTTAAGTACACTGACATAAATGCACATCGTAACAAATAAGAATCAGTGAAAATTTGAGTATGGGACTTGTCAAGGACAAGGTGAGTATTTAAATGCCAGTTTTAAAATGCGTAATGGACCCGTAATAGCTTGATATTAATGCTCTGACCTCGTTACACACAAACCCAATATGGAGTGTATAGTCAGAGGTGTTATACGGCAATCATTGTGAACGTGGGCATGGAATGTAGAGAATTCGATCAAAGGTTCACCCATTCACGGCCATTGTAAGCGAGAGAGGCAACATGAAATTTTTATCAAGAAGCGAGGAGGACAATGAGCTTTAATTTTCATTTTTTGTAACCGAAGCGAGGAGGGAATGCTGACCTTTCTCGCCCGAAAAAAAAAAGTTTAAATCCGCCATTTCTCCTGGTCTAAACAATGATGCCCCGTCACCCTAATATAATTTAATAGCCTATCTTCAAGAAGCAAGTGAGGGACCTGCTATAAGGGCCCCGAACAAAAGGTCTAATCAAACAGGAAATTTTCGGCAGATTTATAATCGAAATGCATTTGGTTTAGAAATGCTTCATCCTACATCGAGCCCAGATTAGCCTACGAAAGCGGCCTTGCCTCTCCACAATAACGGCACATCGGATGATTTAAGGTCATATAGGCATGTATTACATACGTCATAATTCACTGAGATACAAATTATATATCTTGAGATCTTTACATCACAATGTCATTAAAGTACAGCGCCGCCACGGGGCGCACATGCCGCAATCGGGTTGCCCTTCAAGCATCAAGGTTTGGATGCAAGCTGGTTTTGGTGGCACTTGTACGGCATTACTAATATAGTCTTCTTTTTGGAGGCGCTGTTTTTTTTTGAGTGATAAATGCTTTGTAAAAAATACATAAAATCTTTGATCAATAGTAATCTAGCATATCGTGTTGATTTTATGAAATATTTTGTTGTGGAGAAAAAAAATCGGGAATTTTCAAAAATCCATATCTCAGCAAACACACATCTGATTCACAATCAAACAAAACACCCAGCTGTAGCTTGTCATCAGAATTTCCAAAAATTGAAGGTCGTGTACCAGTCACAACGCTCGATTTACCATTTGTCATGTCACGTAGTCAACCTAATGCTAAACTCATCAAAAGTGGTGCCACGCGGAGTTGTCTATGTTTACCAGGCGTTTCCAATGGGGCGTCAAAAGGTGCGCGAAAATTGCTCATTTTGTGAGATGACTTATCAAGCTATCTCACGCGATAGCTACCCAACCTACATCTTATTTTCATTCAGTTTTATTTGAATGTGAGAGGAAGATATGCGCAAAAAATATTTGAGTGGGAATGACATTGGGGTTAGCATTATTTTGAATTAAATGAGATATAATTATATATATAATAGAGAGAGAGAGAGAGAGTCAAGGGGCAGCGCTATGCGGTAGGTTAATATAGGTCAGGGGGGGGGGCAGGACAACCCAAAGTTAATGCACATAAAGTTGGTGGAAAGGGTTAGTTTGGGTGCCTGTAGAATGTAGGAAATATCCGCTAAAAGTTGGTTGTTTTGAAGTGGACCATTTTCTTTTAAACCAGATAACGCCCAGTGATGAAAATTGGACAGAGAAAGAAGAAGTAATTAAGGGGATTTATCTGGGCTCACAGGTGAGCCACAAACTAGATTTTATAAAAAACCCTGATATTTGAATTCGCCGTTTCCAAAAATCACTCAAACTGACAAAGCAATAAAAATTCACCGTTGCTACTCTCCTTCTACTACATGTTTACAACCATCGCACACATAAAACAATTACGGAGCATACGTATCGGATGTGATTTCAGCGGATCAGAGACTGGAATTCAAATTGACGCCACGGCTAGATGACACGCTATAGGGCCCGGGGAAGACCGGGGCTAGGAGATGAAGTACATAGGATCTGTGGCCGTTTTTCCCGATGCAAAAACGTCGGAAAAAAAGTTTAAAACAACTTCATTTACCGACCTTCTATTGGTATATTCCGCTTTCTGGTGTTATTATCATATATAAATTAGACAAAAATAAGCAATAATGAGGTATTATGGAAAACAGGTTTCTACAAGTTCTTGATGCAGAATTGTAATTAAGGCAACAGTGGTAGGATACTTCAGTGCCTTAAATTTCTTTCATTTGCGCCAGTTATTGACGTCAAACATCCTCGTAAGTACATTGACAAAACTGCATCCGTTAAAAAGAAGATCAGTGACATTTGGTATGGATTTGTAAGGCAAGGGGAGTAAATGCCAGTTTTAAAAATGCGTGTGGACCCCGAATAAGCTTTATATTAAGGCTCTGACTAGTAAACAACAACCCAATATGGAGTGTCTAGGTCAGAGGTTGTTATACGGCAATCACTGTGAACGTGGGCATGGAATGTAGAGAATTCGATACAAAGGTTCACCCATTCCCGGTCAGAGCTCCCCAAAGCATGTTTGCAATCTCCGCTCAAGAAAAACTGCAAGAATTCTCGATACTGGGCCTAAAATGATGTAAATCAAGCTGACGCGCGATTGTGTGTGTGTGTGGAAGCATTGACTGGGGCTAGCCCGAGGTTGCGCACTCATCATCCGCCTACGAGCTGACTACGATATCCTGTTATTTGCGTTGTAGAGAACACGGCAATGTACTTTAGTAGTATGGGATTTCAATATATGGTTAATACTCAGTCTGAAATTCCATTCGACACACATACACAAGCTTGTCATTGAGTGGCAATGCATGGCAGGGCGTGTGTGTGTACAAGACTCCAGTCAGTGACGAGCAGTAGACCTAGTGTATGCATTGCTTAGCCATGCAATGGATAAATACGTTCGTTTCGGCATCTGGCATGTCAATGACATCTTCTGCTTGTAAAGTATGTTTTAGTCAGTTAGAAGTTTAGGCACACAGCTTTAAGGATGGAAATGGAGTACAGACTTTTTCTATTGACAGATTTTAGTTCATTAGGACATAAGCCAATAATTGTTGGTGGAGGTGTGTGTCAAAATTGTTACAGTTGCCCTTTTTGAAAATTCAATATTGGCTGCACCAGGTCCCAAAAAAAAATTTTTTTTTTCCAATAATAAATCCCTTAAGTTATTTCCGATAGAGACAAATAGTTTCGGTACTCCGGTGTTTTAGCAGAGAAAGTGTTGGTAAAAGTATTTTATCACATTATATTGCCACAAAATCCAGTATGGCTGCTCAAAAGTCAAATATGCTCTAGGAATCATTAAAATGATCTTCTTAACACCTCCAGTACCTATTTACGCTACTTGAATACATGCTGACCACCTAAAAATATGTTCTGCAGGTGTTCAAACTCTTACAAAAAAATTGATCCACAATCTGCAAGGGTTACTTAACACCTCTAGAATGCATTCCAACGCATCCGGACACGTCAAGTGTTATGCACTTTTTGCATTTTATGGGCTTAATCCAGTGTAGTCTGATGTGTGCTTTATGCTTACGAGCTCTGAGATACATGTATTGTTCACAGAAATCTCCTTATTTGGCATTTCTCTGTATTATGTGTGGCCTTGTTCAGAAATTTGAAATTCGGTATGGCAGTCATTTTACAGCCGCCTTTAAAAATAGTACAACCTACATATAGGGTATTATATGTAGTTATATCAACTATATATTATAAAGGTGTAAAGCAAGGTATGGAGACGTATATGGAACATTTAACATTCTTATCTGGAATTTCTGTTGCGGACTGCAAAAATGTTAGATGGGGCCAATGTGGCTACCTGTTTACCTTCTTTAAAAAAACTAATAATTACGATAGATCTGTGTTGTATTTAGGTAAAACACCCAAAATAATTATTAACGTTTAAATTAAAGTATGAGAGTATGTCTTTGAGCATTAATAACTCGTATTGGTATCATTCATGTTGTGAATAGCCCTTACATAAGATTCATAACATGAGGCTGATTTCAAGCTATTAGTCCTGACTCTTAATCATTTCTTTTTTGTTTACAATTTGTTTTAGGTCTCTTGTGACATTATTCAACCGCATCCTTTAACTCATGGCCTTTCAGCCTATATCGCACTGTTCCCCCTTTTACCATTCTCTTTTTGATGAGCTAAGCTTGTATTAACACGCTTGAAATGTCAGATTATGAGTTCCTATGGGTATAGAGCGAAGAATTATGCCTCTATCACCCAAAGACTTGATGAGTTCTATGGTCACTTGAATGATTTCATGGCATATTGGGTTTTAGGGTGGCCATATTGGATTTGATGGTAATGGTGTGATTCCAAAATCACTGTCAAATACCGGTTCCAAAAGAGAGTCCTCGTGAATTTAAAACCTGGATTCTAGGCAAAATTATGGCCTTTATGAATTTGGAGTGATAGCGGCCATATCGGATTTCTAGAAAATGGCACTTGCACGAAAATTTGCACCACCCTCCAGAAGAACATTATTAGCTTGGGTAATCATTGACAAAAATCGATCAATAGGAAAAGTCTTTGTCCTCAATTGTTCCACCCTGTGCCCACAATTCCTCCTGCCTACTTCTAATAGTGCGAACGTTGGCCCTGACATATTTTATAATGATTGTTTTTTTAAACTTTTTTAATTTGAGTTAATTTAATAACCATTTTGTTCATTTAACAGGGACTATGTTCACGGGGCTGCACGATATCAAAACATCATCGGGACTGGCACTTGTGTTCTACGAGCTCGTACAACGCAATGGCCAAAAGGTCAGGATAGATTGGTGGTGTTGCCCCGGTGTCTCAGCCCCCCGTTACTAAGTCGAAAAATTACGTACCACCTCCACGGTACGGGTGTCTAGAAAGAATTACACCCTAACTACATGGGACCATAACTTCAAAAGTAGTATCACATTTGAGAAATTTAAAAAGAACTTAAACCACAATTTACGTTTAACATTTTAAAGTACACATTCACTCGATTCGGTTCAGTAGTTTTGAAGAAAGACAGAAATACAGCGAGTTATGTAACCACAGGTAAATGGACATTCCTTCCAGGTTTGCTACAATAATGAAGATTCCACAACATGTTCGTGTTAACTACCGTGATTACTCGAGTTATCTGTTCAAGCTGTATCTTTTCATCCCCAAAAGAACCGGCCTTGTTAATATTTGTTAGTGCAATGCCATTTGTTCGTTTATACAGTATAAACAATTACCCGTGACAAATTATAACAAAAAATCTACACGAAAAAAAACATGGTAAAATAACAAGAATGATCATCTTTCGTAGAAAAAACACACCAATAAAATCTGTAGAAGAGAAAATGTTGAAATATGTTAGTTGAAGTAGGGGGTGGCACTGATCTGCATAATTGAATTGAGACCGTTAAGTCAATTACTTAACAGGGTGGATAAATGAACAGTAAGATTATCACAATATTTTATTTAAATTAGACATCTTATTTCCAAATAAGATGGTGGATTTACATTTAAAAATTAAAGGCATGATTTGAGTGCAAAATATTAAAAATTCCCGCGTTTAATCTAGACTGGTGTTATATGAAAAGTAGTGGCACGAGACAAGGATGGTTGGTCGACCATTTGGCGCCCATACAAAAGGCGTTTGATGATTTTTCATGAACTGAAGAGTGGATTTGGTTCGATGACTTTTTACATTTCATTTACGTTGCCCATTTTGGTATGCTGGATGTACAAATCTTGAACGCATTTTCTCCAAAAACGGAAAATCTACACATCTAAATCAATACATAGCAAACAGAAAAGGTGTGAACATCTGTGGTTGAAACTCGTTATATATTTTTATAAAAAAAGCGAAAAATAGCAAAATGAAACATTTAATAATTTTTAATATTAATTTAAAGGCATTTAACTTTCTAAACAGCTTGGCATGATGATATGCAATTTTAAATTAAATGAAAAAGGAATTTGCGTGGATTGGCGACAAACCAGGTATTACATTAATTGTCCAAAACGACTGATTTGTCGCTGACATTCTTATTTGTTAAGTGTGAAAAAGAAAAGATTGGTAAATTTCTTTTTGTAAGGGGGTATGGGCAATATTATGTGAACCTTGGCAAAAATATCATTTTTATCTTATTTTGTTTTAAAGAAATAAAATGAAAAAGAAACTGAAAGAAGTATGATTATTTCTCACTGAACTGTTGATATTTTACAAAACTTGAAGGAAGTGTTCCATTGAAATGTGTACATAATCGCTTATTTCTTGAAAAACTCTCTGAACCGAATATTCAAGTGCTGTTTACATTAAAATATGGAAAAAATTTGCGTTTAAGATCTTTTAAATTATCCAATGTGATACTCACTTGTGAAGTTATGGTCACCAAAAGTAAGGTGCTAATTCTTTCTGAGACACCCTGTATAGAGTCAAGTAGGGCTAAAGGGTACGCACATACCCGCATCTTATTATTTTAAATGGCCGTTAGGCCTATAAAGAAGAACAAGTTAATTGCGAAAGAAAGAAAGATCAGAGTAGAAGAAAGCCTCAAAGAGCACTCGCCGGGAATCGACCGGGTCACCTGCGTACATGGCAAGTGTGATAAACATTACATCACGCGGTCCCCACACGGCGGAGGAACATCTTTTGAGGATAAAGCCTATATAGCTATTTGCTCTTAGGTGGCGCCCGTCGTAACAGTTAAACTAAAATTTTTTAAAAAAAAAAAAAACAGAGTCAAGGGTTGGCGCTATGCGGTAGGTTAATATAGATGAGTCATAGGTGCTAAAGAGTACGCCACATACGATCTTAATATTTTTAAATGGCCGCTAGGCCTCTATAAAGAAGAACAAGTTAATTGGAAGAAAGAAGATCAGAGTTGAAGAAAGCCTCAAAAGAGCACTCGCCGGTTATCGAACCCGGGTCACCGCGGTGCATGGCAAGTGTTATAACCATCTACACCACGAGTCCCACACGGCTGAGGAACATTTTTTTTTTGAGGCATTAGCTATATAGCTATGTTTCTATATAGGTGGCGCCGTAACATATATTAAACAAGATTAAGGGTGGCGCTGTCGAGGTTAATAAAATAGAGTCAAGTAGGTGCTAAAGAGTACGCACATAACCGCCATCAATAAGTTTTTTAAGGGCCGTTAGGCCATAATAAGAACAAGTTAATGGAAAGAAAGAAAGATCAAGTAAAGAAAGCCTCAAAAGACACTCGCGAATCGAACCCGGGTCACCTGCGTAAATGGCAGATGTGATAACCATCTACACGACGAGTCCTAACACGGCTGATGAACATCTTTAATGAGGTATATAGCTATATATAGGCTATGTTGCGATATAGTGCGCCGTCAGTATTTTTAACAGAGTCAAGGGTGTCGCTATGCGGTAGTTTAATATAGAGTCAAGTAGGTGCTAAAGGGTACGCACATACCGCATGTGAAGTATTTTTAAATGGCCGTAGGCCTATAAAGAGACAAGTTAATTGTAAAGAAAGAAAGACCAGAGTAGAACTACAGCCCAAAAGAGCAACCACGCCGGGAATCGAACCCGGTTACCTGCGTACATGGCAAGTGGGAAACCATCTCACCCGAGTCCCACACGGCTGAGGAACATCTTGTTGAGGTATATAGCTATTATAGCTATTTGCTATCATATGTGGGGCGCCGTAACAGTCATATTAACAGAGTAAAGGGTGGCGCTATGCGGTAGGTTAATATAGAGTCATAGGTGCAAAAGGTCACGCACATACCGCAATCTTAAGTAATTTTTAATGGCCGTTAGGCCTATAAGAAGAACAAGTTAATTGGAAAGAAAAAAGATCAGAGTAGAAGAAAGCCTCAAAAGAGCACTCGCCGGGAAGCGAACCACCCGGGTCACATTGCGTACAATGGGCAAGGTGGTGTAACCTCTACCCACGATTCCCTATATTCCCTCCCAAAGAAGATTTTCTCAGCGAGCCGTGTGAAAATTTTACAACTAGATTACAACTAAATATTATGTTAATAAAATAAGCTTCGTCGTAATGTTTGAAACGGTAGCGGTTAATAAGAGGGTTGGCAAATGATAGGGAGATAAGTTTACGCGTCCTTACCATTTTGGCCATCTCCACCTATTGCACCGTGCTTAACTCACTAATTACCCTAAGAAAGGGTCGTAAAGCTTATCTCTTTAAAAAAATAAAATTTTATGTCGTTTTACCTAGCAGATGGCGAATTCCCTATTTAGATGACTTCGAAATAAAGTGAACCCTCTTCTTTGTACAAAGTGGCCTAACCCCCACTAAAGTCTTACCCTTAAAGCTTATTTTAACAATATATAACCCTTTATTTCTAAATAACATCTCATCACCAAAAAATAGCTGAACTTTCTTCTACAAGTTTCCTCAAAATTTATTGGACAGTTTGTACTATCAGAGAAGTGGATGATTCGGCCCCTTTTGTGGAATTTGGGGACTGCGACAAGCACCCCCTCCCCCCTCCCCCCCACTACCCTTGCCATCCGAGGACCCCCTCCACTGCTCTCAGCCACTCTGCCTTCCTTCACCCTCTAGTTTCTCATGTTAATAAGCGCCGAATGCCCGTCGGATCCGATTAACGGGACGCCTCCGCCGGTTACTGTCGTGTCTTGTTATTTATTCCTCAGAATTTAAACCATCAATTGCAACCACCTGGTTATCCGATGGCTACTTTAATAGCTAGATTTACCGAGATATGGCCATGTGTCCTTGGTAATTTTCTCACTCAGTAAACAAAACTGATCAGTCTTGAACGGGCTTGCTTGGAATTTGACAAATTAAGCTCGCAGTCCTTATTGGAAGATGCGGTAATAATTTGTCCAGCGAAGATTTTGAACTTCAGTTTAATATTGAAATTCATTGAGAACGGATCACATTATCGAGGGATCTGAAATAATTACACCCCAAGACTACTGATCTCACACAGAACCTGGAAGGCCACTGAGGTTAAGAAAAATTGCAATGTCTCAGGGTGTTGCATTAGGTCATTAGAACGACAGCACACATATATTGACACAAAATCGGCAGGGTCGGGCCACAACACCCGTCGTAGTGTGTCTCCCCGGTCATGGATAGGGGGACTGTAGCGCGAAGGTGATTCCCTGGTTCGAGACCGAGCCCGCAATTTGGGCGACTTCCCTCATTCCTTCACCTCACTCCCTCCGGGTTGCGTAGAAACAGATGTGGCGTCTATGCGTCTAATCATAACTGGTAAGCAACAATCGATGGGAGATTACTAAATATAGTGTCGAAATTCATGCAGACATTGTAGGCGGATGACCGTTCATTCTTAGTATACTAAAGTTTGCTCACATCTTGGTAGAATGGTCTCACCCCAAACGCCCTCATCTGTAAGTTTTCCGCCGCCGATATTTCAACTTTGTTTTTGGACGTGAGAGTCTTAAAACGTGGATTTTGTAAGCCCCGTATAGGTCTGTGTAAAATTAATATTGGTCCGAACCAAAATGGTCAGGCATTTCACTCATAACATAAACCAAACCCAAAAACAAAACTCTTTTGATTCACCTTCTGTTAAAATCTGGGTTTCTCTTCTTCTGGAACGAAGCTATTAGCGATCGTACCATAGCCCCTTTAAAAAGTCATGACAGAACCTATATGCTGTGTGTGAAAACTGAGTCTCTTTAAAACTTACTAAAAAAACAACAAAATAAACAAATTATTAAACCACCAAGTCTCCCTTTTGGTAGTCTCTACTTTCTGGCAAAGAAACTCATTATTTTTGACCGTTCGGAACGTTTATACTTTCCGACACTCATTCATTTGCAAATCAACTCATGTCAACCACAGTTTACAGACTGATATGATTTTGTCAAACTTAAAAGGTGTTTTAGAAGATTAAGAATTAGGGGCATTTTTATAGAGTTTCAACGGTTTCTGAACCAGTTTTTCCTGCTGAATCTGAATCCGATGGGTGCCAGACGAAAAAAGTATTTTCGAAGAAACGCAAAAAATCAAAATGGCCACCAAAACACTCAAACTCATCTGTTAATTACTTCAAATTTTTTGTCCTGCCCGGTCAAAACACCCATTCTGACCAATTAAAATATGATTAATTAACCACCTATTAAGGAGATTCAATATGGCCGCCAATAGAATAAAGCATCTGATATTTATCTACTTTTGACCGAAGAATGGTAACTTGGTATATATACTATATATATATATATATATTATATATATATATTTATATATATTTATATATATATATATATATATAGATATATATATTATATATATATATATTATATATATATATATATTTTAATGCTTTAGAAATCGATATATTAATTGAAACCATGTGAATCGCTTTCAATAATTTGATAATCGAATCATTAAGCCATTCCAAATGGCTCCAAATAATTCATTAAAACATATAGGCAAGAACTGTAATGTTTGTGTATATTTAGAGAAATTTGACTATCATAGTAATTGATATCTGCAAGATGGCATCCTAGATGGGCGTCCAATATGGCTACAAATGTCAATCAATATTCATTCATGCTGTAGCCTAAAGATATATTTTTGTGGTTTTTAGGTGGATGATCACTTGCAAAAATCCCAATAAGTCCATCTTAAGTTTCACCGAGTCGTTATTTATCAAATGTCCCAATATGGATACCATTGGACGCCTACAACCTATCAAAAACAAAGAGACACATCTCTAGATATTTCTGATTGGATATTTCTTCGCTTAGTAAGTGCCATTTGCAGCCATATTGGATACCCATCTTGGATGGCAACTCATATGTATGATCGATTACTCTGATTACCTAATGATATGTATAATGATCTGATTGACTTACAGGGATATACACAAACATTACAGTACTAGGTTAGATAAAGTTATCAATTATAGCCATCTTAGGGTATCGGAAGCCATCTTGGATGGGATGCTATAATGAAGAAATTTATAATCACATATTTTTTGAAAAATATATCTTATGGTTTTTCGTGGCTGTTAAAACACCAGGATAGATACCAAATTACGAACGTGCAGTCAAAAGTAGATCAAGATCAGAAACGTTATTGTATATTGGCGGTCATATTGAATTCATTGATTACGTATTTACAGAATCGTATATTAATGGGTCACAATGACTGTTGAGACAGGTTAAAAAATTATAACTTTTGAGTGAACAACCGATGATTTTTTTGTATGTTGGTACAAAAGTGCTCAAGATTTCTTGTCTTGAGCCCATCGGATTCAGAATCAGCATAAATAACTGTTGAAAAAAATTATATATCTAATAAAGCAAGGTTGATATCGGTTATCAATTAATGAACCTGTAGTCTGGACCCCCCAAATTCCACAAAAGGGGAAAAGGTCCACTTTTTGCTGCATATTTTGATAAAAAGGTCCAAAATTTAGAGACATTTTGACAAGTCCCCTTTTTGGTGATGAAAAGTCCAAAAAAAGGACCGTTTTAGGGGTTAAGGTCCACCTTTACCAAAAAAGGTCCACTTTTTCGAAGTCCCCGCAACTCCCTAAAATAAATCCTGCGTAGGGCCCTGTGTATTGCTGTCTGTTTTTCAAATGACATTGCAATATCATCATCATCATCATTATAAAAAATAACATATTTAAGACGGTTAAGACCCATAAAAAATACACATCTGTCATGCAAGTTTTAATCGATTTTTAAACACCTTTGAGATAAAGTAAATTAATAAACCTGAAATACTAACAGCGAGTGATTTGCCCACATACCGCCCTCACTCAGCAGAGCTAAGTAATTGGGACTAAATTGTCGACAAGCTGTCACACTTATTTCTAAAGCAATCAGCAGACCACGTGGCGATGTACATGTGATTCTTAGCCCCAGGGGAAAACACTGGGGTTTGACACGGGGATATCCGCATCCACCATACACAGTGCACATCATCGTACCATAGCTAGCCATCCGTATGCTTCACAGCACAACATCACATTCACATCGCCAGCATTCCTCGCGCATACCAACCGGAACCACTGACGTCAGTAGAGGGTATCCATAGCAACGTGGAGCTTTCTTTTAATGGTGGTTACGGATCTCCTTACTGCCTTGGCCGTAAAACTGCACCCAACACTTGTGAGTGGATCGATCGGGAAATTTTGACATACACCTTTTTCTGATTGTGCACTTACATTACCCAAATAATAAATGCAATTTTACTCAATTGGTTCTGCTGACTAGACTTCGATTTTCTTTCTATTTTTAGAAGAAATTCAAGAAGCCACCATGCACCAGTTTCAGTGAAATTATTTTTTATTTTATAGAAGGCATGTGGGTGGGGATATGGCAGGCGTAGAGGTGGGGGTCAATGCAAGCATTGCATTCCAAAAACTAAATGCAAAATAATTTAAATCGAAGACGTTCTTTCAAATTTGTCATAGCAGATATTCATATATTTATTGAGTATTTCTATTTCACAGTTTTATTAGATTTCTAAATTATTCTCTTATGTTTATCAGAGATACGTGCAAATAAATTGACAAATATAGCTTGTTTTAAGAGTTGTAATATAAAAAATGTTGTTCCAAGCAAAGGGAGTATAAATAAAATATATGCTATTTTTGAGATTATGACAAAAGATATTCCCAGTCTATTGTGATATACAAATGCTCCCTTAAATATCTATAATACATGGTCAAATTAAAGGTGGGTGACCCGATTATGGTCCAGTTTGTCATATGTTGGAAGCTTATCACCAAAACATTTGATAATACAAATTTTGAGTTAAATCGGTCCACCCGTTTAGATAGCAGAAGCAGAAATCTGTACTAAATTGGCTCATAAGGCATTGTGTGTTAATAAATGTGATATACCACATTTGGAGACGTTGGAGAGCAATTTTAAAATCGACTTTGCAGTGAAATTTTGGTATGTTTTATATCAAACCAACATTTCCTTGATTTTTTATCTAAAAGGATTGAGTATCAACAAGTCACCAAAATTCTAAAAGCAAAATCAAAACAAGAACAACCAAACAAACAGATACAAGTAAACGAAAACAAAACAACACCACGCATACACACACACACATACACACACAAAAAAAAAACAAGCACAAAAAACAAATGTCGTCTGCACCCGAGTCCCGATGCAAATTCAAAATCGGCGAATCCGATTACCAAAATTAAGTTTTTCAAGACCGTAAGATTTACACTTATCGGTGATTTGCAACGAAAGCCACTCAGAGGCTCAGTTTGATTGGAAGCAAATATATCAGTGCAAGAATATCGATGTTGAGAACAAACGGGGGCGTGTGTTAGAGCTAATAGGGGACTACGACTTTAATTTCAAAGTGACCTCCCACAAAAAAAAAAAAAAAAAAAAGATTAATGGGTATTTGCAAGTATTGAAAAGAAAGTTTGACACTTTGATGTCCCTTTTAGCACCATTGAATATTGCCTTCGTCAATTCTGACTTGTTAGCGTTATTGTCCAGATAAAGCCGGGCAAGATGTAAGGGTTAGACTTTTGGTTTTTAAAATCCTTGCGTTATGGTATCGGGAATTATATTTTTCTCACTTGCTGTGATGATGATACATACACAACATGATCGAACAAAACAAACAGGCAACAAGCCAACAAGTAAAACACACACAAACACCACAAAATGCCTTAACAAAGCATAAAAGATTTGGTATTTTCCATAGAAAATCCCTATACTTTCTGCAAAGCTTGTTTAAGTCTAGACGTCCCACAGTCTCGGCTCTGTAGTCGTAGTTAGGGAACAGTGAACAATAAAATCAAACAATTATTGTAGTTATTATTTGGAAGTATGATTTTTACAAACAGTGGCATTCACCAATATGCGGTGCATATCAATGTACAAGTATATAAAAAATAGATCACAGAAATTAAATTAAAAAATCAGAGATCACTGGGCAAGCTCTATGCCCTGCATAGACATAATCGGTCTATCCCTGAGTTGTCCTATTTTTAGAAAACCGCGCGCGCTCCCTCGACCAACTTGCCAATGGTTGGCAAAAAGGACTCTGAGAGATTGTAGTCTTCATTACCAATCATTTATACCACAGACCCTGAGCGGGGTTAGTTTAAGTTAATATTTTTCATTTTAAAACACCGACATATGCAAATGATCTCATGGCATGTCACATGGAACTTTGCTATGTTATCAGTTAGTGCCCTCCTTCCCACTTTTTCCCTAGCGCAGTACTATACATTTAACATTCTTCATATGTCTGTGGGCACGCAGCAAAAGTTCCCATGGGTACAAAACTTCTGTATTTCAAATCAATTGGATAGTTCTGCGAACGATCATAACATCGCAGAAATTATCTTGCCAAGTCGATTGTTCGTGACTAGCAGGATATCACTCCTAACGTGCGTTCACATTATTTACGATATCTGGTATCCAATTTAACAGCCATTTTCTAGTGCCACACATGCGAATTAACCCTTAGTAATTTTCCGCGCCAAACACCTTAGGCTGCTACTTCTAAACATCAGGAAGCCTTAAAATTAACCATGTGTTCTCCCTCTCCCGGTCGGCAGTAAGGCATACAATAAAAAGAACTTCTAATCTGTTTAGATTTAAAGATTTTTGGCTGTAACTTTTTTAGCATAAACCCACCTTTATTACAGTACCAATACTCCGATTGCGACTTACTAAGTACTTTGATGGTTTCAGTGTTTAGTTAATGAGACAGCTACAATATTGCTAAAATCAGGGTGTTTCATAAACTGTGTGGTGTATTCCGTTAAGTCCAATTCATAAGTTGTCAGAGAGAGAAGTGGGTCAGATATGTCACGTTACGGAAATTTCCACAATCATTCGTGGTACAAGAAATAAGGACTGAAAAGATAGTTGTCTTTCGAACGAAATCATTATCCAAGATATCAAGGTTGTGCTTCAACAGCCAATCCTTTGTGGAGTCATCAACTCAGCCAGACCTAGGGCACATGGTGAAGGTGAGGTGGCGACATTCATGATGATGTGGTCTGCTTTCTGTTCAGCCTCTCCACACGTACAAATTGGACTCCGGGCAAGACTCCATCGGTGGATGCAAGAGGTTGTGTATAGTGTTCTCCCACAAAGCACTTCTCCAACACAATTTGCACTGTTGTCACTGAACAGAACTGTATTTGGGGAAGAAAAACACTAACCTCCTTTTTGTGGATGCTGTGTTTGAAGCGGCCCATGTACATGTTTTTTAAATGTGGCAGGCAGTGAGTTTTATACAAGCTTGGTGTGGAAGATCAGATCCTGGACAGGATTTCACTGGCTTCTGTTTTGGAATTCTTTAGAGGTGAGCTGCAGCTTCCATCGCTGCGTGAGTCAGTACCAGTCCAATGTGACATTGTCTCCTTGGCTCGCTGAATGTGGATCAAAACCAGGACTCTCGGAGAAACAGGCGCCTGTGTGATTTAGAGAGTGATGTATCATGAAGGAGGTGGCCTGGATCCAGTGCTCGTCGAGCAGAGCCATGATGTGAAATTTCCTCCTTAGTCAATTTGTGGATTCCTGAAGGAATTGGAGTTTAACGGCGAGGCCATGTGCACACGGTTACATAGGAAAATGGAATACAAGAAAAGGTTTATTATCAAGGAAACCAGACAAAATAATAATTGAAGTGAAAAATAACTAAAAAGTGTCAATACGGAGGACAAAACCACAGAAATAAAGAACACAACAATTAAGAACAGGAAGCTTGCACGGCGACAACGTATTCAGCAGTAAAAACTACGGAGACGCATCTACCAGACTAACAATATCAAGTTGCCATTTTTATTTGGGCCAACACACAACTATGAATACAGTGCCGACTATCAGTCATTCTGATCTCAATCTAATATTCTCCTCGATCGATTCCCAAATGTAAATTGTGTCAGAAATGTCAAATGCTATGTTTTATCCAGGTGACAGTATTGAAAGAGTCGCCATATATGGCACAAATATCTATATCACATATTGTGTTTCAAATATGTTCAATACCGATATTTTTCAGCTGGGCACCTTGAGATGCCACTTGCGATGTATTTTGTAATAAGAGGAGTTAATAAAAGGATCTTGAAGCCTTGAAATCTCTTGTTGCAAATTAAAGGTGCAACGAGAGATTCTGGGGCATCCATATATTGTGTTACATGTAGTGATTTCATATAGATAAGACCCAATAGATTTCTTACTTTATATTTGGCTACAGAAATATGACTTGAAAAGGCAATTTTGATTTGCTCAATATAAACCAAAGGCTGAATTTATCTCGTTAATTTTGGTTTGGTTTGCTCGGTCCACAAGTCATTGGTAAGGCTTTGGTGTGGTGGGCAGATTTGTTCAGCTAGTTGCTTATCCGGGTGCCGCTTGTAATCCATGATACTGACGCTTCCCTAACATGGCCGCTATTGAGGCGGGTGCGGATTGGGAACATTCATGGGTTTACACCCTACTCGTAATTCGACCTGACTGCGGGGTCATGTAAACAGTTTGTGACTCCCTCTGTAACACGGACCGACTGCTTAACTTCCCCTCCGAAAGACGGTGCTTTCATGATCCATTTGCCCAATTCCCAGTGAACCATGGAGGAGAGCGGAATTCTGATATTTAATCATACGTGGTATAACAATGCAAATCCAGAAGTGAGTACCCGAATAAATCCCAGCAAGTGCCACAACCCCCCTCACGGGATTCGAACCCGGGAATTTTGATGGTAAATTTTTTGCGCCAGAGGCAAGCACCCTAACCGCTAGTCACGCGCTCCCCCCAATATTTAATTTTTGCTCTTATAGTAAATTTTTTTACCAGAATGCTTCTCAGCTTATAATCATTTCACATGGGGGATATATTTGCATGCAAATCTGTAAATAAGTGACAAAAATCAGGACTCAATTTTTACGGAACATGTTATGTGGAACTCTGTCGTTGCACCTTAAAGGTCCGATGACCTTGGCGAACCCTCCTAACAGAGAGACAATGATGTACAGTCGGACAGACGCGCATTCACCCTGATACAGACGAAAAGTCCCCCCCCCCCGCTCTCTCACTTTTCTTTTTAGGCCTATTCTTGCTTTCTCGCAGCTCTTTCTCTTTCTCGCTGTCTTGTTTTGTCATTGCATAACCGCAACGCCACGCACTCACACACACACATACCTTCACGAAGCATATACACCTACACACATGCGCGTGCACCCACACACACACCAACACGCACAAAAATATGCAAAATTATTCGCAGGATAGTTGTTACTTTTCCTTCATCCTTGTATTTGTATGCACTTCTTTCACCCTAGAGAGTGCTTTTACTGTATTATTCACCTTTAAATTTTACGCCTCAAGTTTTGGCAGTTATTTTCGAGTAACGATTTTCAATACGTCATTTCCGATATAAGCTTTGCATGTCTTCCTGTTTTTCCAGAGGGATACCTATTCTATATTAAAACATCTCTGTCATTTGCTCGGTCCATGGTGCACTTCTATTACAAAACTGTATACCCATAAAGTAACAGCTATATATGCAATGGATCGGAGCGGAAGGGAAATACATCGAACGAATGTGTAAACTCCGCGGAATGTTATCGATCTAGAACAAGCAAACAATACATGGACAGCTGTCTTGTTGAGCTTTGAGGAGACTGAAGATTCTTTTGGACCGAAAACCGTGAAATGTCAACAAAATAAGAAACTGTTGTATCGGATCAGTTTTCTTAGAAAATAAAATGGTTCCAATTCCGCTGAGAAATAAAATAGTACTTATTCAAATATACACATTCAGAAAGTTGTAACATTGTTTGGCACTGGAGATTCTACAAGAGGGAAAAATAAGGGGAGTATTTGCAGCAGTAAAAAAAAAAAAAAAAAAAAACAACGATCAACTGTTGCCAAACAATACTCTTAACTCTTCCCATCTCCCTGGATGTGATATCTCACCATATTTTAATGCTCCAAATTTCCTGTCTGCCTGCAATGATGGCAGCCACCAGTGCTGAAAATGACGAATAAATTTATTCGTATTTTTTTATTCCGTCTTATCAACTGTCCATGGTGCACTTCTATTACAAAACTGTATACCCATAAAGTAACAGCTATATATGCAATGGATCGGAGCGGAAGGGAAATACATCGAACGAATGTGTAAACTCCGCGGAATGTTATCGATCTAGAACAAGCAAACAATACATGAACAGCTGTCTTGTTGAGCTTTGAGGAGACTGAAGATTCTTTTGGACCGAAAACCGTGAAATGTCAACAAAATAAGAAACTGTTGTATCGGATCAGTTTTCTTAGAAAATAAAATGGTTCCAATTCCGCTGAGAAATAAAATAGTACTTATTCAAATATACACATTCAGAAAGTTGTAACATTGTTTGGCACTGGAGATTCTACAAGAGGGAAAAATAAGGGGAGTATTTGCAGCAGTATTACAAGGTTGATAAGGGTATACAATTTTTAACAAATGTATATAGTGAATCAAAGTATGCTTTGACTAACGCACCTGCGGATTACTACGTCTCAATTGCTTTCAAGGACTGCGTAATGTGTGGCATGCATGCGCTCTAAATTAGTGCAAGTTCAATTTATAAGTTTCCCATCTGTCCAGCCCGATTGTCTCCACAGAAGTACAACAATTAACAGTTCTGGTGCGCGACCGGGGTGCGCGAGCACGTTAGAGCAGCGCATGCACAAATTTGCTACACAGATGAGGATAATTTGATTATTACCCCCCAAATACACCCTCTGTCAAATATATTAACCAACATTTCTTGATTTTTTATCTCTAAAGGCCTTGAGTATCAACAAGTCACCAAAATTCTAAAAGCAAAACCAACACAAGAACATTATACCAAAAAACAGATAGATACAAGTAAACGAAAACAAACAAAACACACAGCTACACACACACCTACACACACAAAAAAACAAGCACAAATAAATCACATGTCGTCTTCACTCCGAGTCCCGATGCAAATTCAAAATCGGCGAATCCTGAGTACACAAAATTAATTAAGTTTTTCAAGACCGTAAGATTTACACTTATCGGTGATTTGCAACGAAAGCCATCTCAGAGGGCTCAGTTTGATTGGATAGCAAATACATCGTGGCAAGGTAATGATCGATGTTGTAGAACACCGGGGCGTGTTGTTGGCTAATAGGGGACTACGACTTTAATTTCAAAGTGATCCTTCCCACAAAAACAAAAAAAAAAGATTATGGGTTTTGGCAAGTATGAAAAGAAATTGACCACTTTGCTGTCGTTTCGCTTTAGCACCATGATATTGCTTATGTCAATTCTGTACTTGTTAGTGTTATTTGTCCAGAATATAATCGTTGGCAAGAGTAAGGTTATATTTGGTTTTTAAATCTTGCGTTGATGGTATTATTGGGAATTTAATTTTTACACCTATTGGGCATGTGATGATGATACATACACAACCGCGAAGAACAAACAAACCAGGCAAACAATAGCCAAACTACGTTGTAACAACCACACACAACACACACCAACATGCCTAAACAAACTCATACAATATTTTGTATTTACTACGAATAATCCCTATACACTTCTGCAAAGCTTGTTGAAGTCTAGGACTGTCCCACAGTCCGGCTTGTCTTAGTATTAGGGAACGTGAACACACTAAAATCAAAAATTTATTTTATTTTATTACTTTGGAAGTATATTTTACAACAGTGGCATTCACCAACATATGGCAAGTGCATATCAAGTACAAGTATATCAAAAATCGATCAGAAATTAACTCCTACAAAATCAGAGATCATTGGGCAAGCTCTATGCCCTGCATAGACATAATCGGTCTATCCTTGAGTTGGTCCTACTTTTAGAAAACCGCGCGCGCTTGTCAGAGAACCAACTTGCACATGGATTGGCAAAAAAGGACTCAGAGAGAGTAGTATTCCTTACCAATTAATTTATACCACAGACCCTGAGCGGTTCAGTTAAAGTCTAATCTTCACTTTAACACAACTTCGACATATGTCCATTAATGATCTCATGCATGTTACCACATGAAATATTTGCTATGTTATCAGTTAGTGCCCTCCCTTCCACTTTTCCCTAGCGCCGTAACTATATACATTTAAACATTCTCAATAGTTATGTGGGCACGCAGTCAAAAGTTCCATGCGTACAAAACTTCTGTATTTCAAATCAATTGGATATTCTGCGAAAACGCTAATCCCATCGCAGAGTGATATTTTATCTTGCCAAGTCGATGTCTGGACTCTAGCATAGGATATTCACGCTAACGTGCGTTCACATAGATTATACGGAATCTGGGTATCCCAATTAACGCCATTTTCTAGGGCAAACATGCGGAAATTCTAACCAAGTAATTTACGCGCCTAAACACCTCAGTGCTTTCACTGCTACCATCAGGAAAGCCGTAAAAATCTAACTCCATTTGTCCCACTCTCCAGGTAGTCAGCTAATGCATACAAAAAAAGAACTTCTCATCTGTTTAGAATTTGAAAATATTTTTGGCTGTAAACTTTTTAGATACCACTTTATTACCTTAACAATATCCGATTGCGATTACTAAGTACTGGGTATTATGTCGAGTTGTTTAGTTAATGATAAGGCTACAATATTGCTACAATCCCGGGTTGTGTTATTTTAAACTGTGGGTTTATTCCGTTAAGGTTTCCGAATTCATAAGTATGTCAGAGAGAGTGGGTCAGATATGTCATTTACGGAAATTTCCACAATCATTCGTGTTACAAGGAAATAAGGATCGAACAAGATAGTTTGTTTCTTCGAACCGCGACAATTTAATTATCAGATTATCAAGGTTGTGCTTCAACAGCCAATACTTTGTGAGTAATTCAAATTCCAGACAGACCTAGGGCACAGTGAGGTGACTCGGTGGGACATTTCATTGATGTTGTAGTTGCTTTTGTTCAGCCTCTCCAAACGTACAAATTGCGACTCCGGGCAAGACTCCATAGGTTGGATTCTGCAAAGAGGTGTATTAGGTTCTCCCACACAAAGCAATTCTCCCAACACAAATTGTGCACTGGTTGTCACATGAAAGAACTGTATTGTGGGAGAAGACATATACCTCCCTTCTTGGTGGAGCTGGTTTTGAAGCGGCCTGTACTAATGTTGCGCAGTAAGTTGAGTTTTATACAAGCTTGGTGTGGAAGATCAGATCCTGGACAGGATTTCACTGGCTCTGTTTGGAATCTTTAGAGGTTGCATTGACTTGACAGCTTCCATCGATGCTTTCATTCAATTACAGTCCATGTGAATTGTCTCCTTGGATCGTGGGAATGTTGGATAAAACGGTATGCCTCTCGGACGAAAATGCGCTCTTGATTTAGAGAGTGATGTATCATGAAGGAGGTGGCCTGGATCCAGTGCTCGTCGAGTCAGAGGCAATGTGTGAAATTTCTCCTTAGGTCAATTTGTTGGATTCCTGCAAGATTTGGAGTTTAACCGGCGAGCCCATGTGCCACCACGGGTGTAATAGCCCCTGTGAAAATTACAAGAAAAGGTTTATTATCCACGAAAACCAGAAAAAAATATAATGAGTGAAAAATAACGTAAATTGTCAAAAGGAGACAAAACGCACAGAATAAAAGAACACCCACCACATTTTAAGACAGAAGCTTTTCGACTGCCGACAACGTTATGCAGTACAGTAAAAACTACGGAACGCAGCTACCAGATAACAATATCAAGTTGCCATTTTTATTTGGGCCAACACACAACTATGAATACAGTGCCGCTATCAGTCATTTTCTGATCTCAATCTAATATTCTCCCGATCGATCCCATAATGGTTGTGAAATTGTGTTCAGCAGAAATGTCACATGCCTGTTTTATCCAGGTGACAGTATTGAAAGAGTGCCATTACTGCACAATATCTATATCAACATATTGTGCTTTTCAAATATGTTCAATACGAGAGTTGTAAGTGGGCACTCTTGAGATGCCATTTGCGAGGTATTTTGTAATTAACGAGGAGTTAATAAAAGGATCTTGACGCTTGTGAAATCTCGTGGTCTGCACTTAAAGGATTGCACACGCGGAGATTCTGGGGAATCCATTATTATTGTGTAATAGTAGTGATTTCATATAGATAAGACCAATAGATTTCTGATTTATATTTGGCTACAGAATATGACTTGAAAGGCAAATTTTGATTGGCTCAATATAAACCAAAGGTGAATTTATATAGTATAGTTGGTTTTTTTTGGGGGGGTTTTTGCTTATCCACAAGTCATTGGTTAATGGCTTGTGTGGTTGGTGTCAGGATTTGGTCAGCTAGTTGCTTATAAGGGGCCGCGTGTTATCCATGACTACGGGAACGCTCCTAACATGGCCCGTATTGAGGTGGGGCGGATTGGGACAGGTCAGGGGTTTAGGTTTACACCCTACTCTTCATCGACAGGACTGCGATTGTACATGTACATTGTGATCTAGTAACGGGACCGACAGGTTTCCTTAACGTCAACCCGAAAGGAAGGGATTGCTTATGATCCATTGCCAATTCCCAGTGAAAACCATGCAGGGGGGAGAGCCGGTATTCGTATTTAATCAATAGCTGGTATACAGATCAAATCCAGAATTGGTAGTACCGAATAATAATCCCAGCAAGTGCCACGACCCCACGGGATTCGAACTCGGGAATTTTGATGGTAAATTTGCGCCAGAGGCCAAGACCCTAAACGCTGGCCACGCTCTCCCACAATAGTTCAATTTTGCTCTATGAGTAAATTTTTGTACCAAGAAATGCTCTGTAGCTTATAATTTTCACCTGGGGCTATTTTGCCTTTGAAAATTTACAATAAGTGCAAAAATACAGGAATTTTTCACATTTTTAACGGCCACTATGTTTATGTGAACTCGGAGTTGCACCGTTAAAGGTCCGATGACAATGGCGATACCAATTCCTAAAGCAGAGGAAGAGACAATGATGTACAGTCGGACAGACGCGCATTCACCCTGATACAGACGAAAGTCCCCCCCCCCCGTTCCTCAACTTTTCTTTTAGGCCTAGTCTTGCTTTCTCGCAGCTCTTTCTCTTTCTTCGTGTCTTTTGTCATTGCATAACCGCAACGCCCGCACTTCACACCACAACTTACCTTCACAAAGCATCTACACCTACCACATGCGCGTGCAAGCACACACACAGACCAACACGCACAATATTTGTCCAAATTTCGCAGGATAGTTGGTATGTTCTCTTCATCCTTGTATTTGTAGGACTCTTTCACCCTAGAGAGTGTTTTAATGTTATTATTCACCTTTAAAGGTCCAGGCCCGATCGCTAATAGCCTCGTCCCCAGAAGCCCCGGCTTTTACGGAAAGTGGTCAACATTTGGTATCAGAAGAAAGCTACGATTTTTCTCATACCCGTGATTAATCTGACAGCCAAATGATGATTGGTGTGGAAGTATGAGCAAAAATGGGCGCCATTTGGTAGACCATATTCATTTTAACAGTTACTCTATGGGGCTGACAAAATCACGTTTACAGCTCTCGATCCAAATGGATTGAAATATCGGCGAAAACTTTACAGATGGGATTTGGAGTGAAGGCCAATCTCTCAAGATGAAAACTTAAATTCTTAAATCGGGCCATCCCCTTTAAATTTAAGCCTCAATTGTTTTGGCCGTGATTTCGAGTAACGATTTCATACGTAATACGATATAAGACGTTTGCATCGTCTTCTGTTTTTCCAGAGGGAACCCCCCCCCCCTTAATTCTATATTAAAACATCTCTGTCATTTGCTCGGTCCATGGTGCACTTCTATTACAAAACGTAAACCATAAAGTAACAGCTATATATGCAATGGATCGGAGCGGAAGGGAAAAAATAATCTTAAACGAAATGTCGTAAATCCGACGGCGGTTATCGATCTAGAAAAACAAACAATACTTGAAGCTTTGTCTTGTGAGCTTTGAGGAGGACGAAGATTTTTTGGACCGAAAAACCGTGATGAAATGTCAACCAAAATAAGAAACTGTTGTATCGGATCAGTTTTCTTAGAATTGTTATGGTTCCAATTCCGCTGAGAAATAAAATCGTAACTTGATTCAAATATACACATTCAGAAAGTTGTAACATTGTTTGGCACTGGGAGATTCTACAAGAGGGAGGGAAAACTAAGGGGAGATGCAGGCAGAATTACAATGTTGATACGAGGCATACAATTATGAACAAATGGTATATAGTGAATCCAAAGTATGGCTTTGACCTAAGCACCCTGCGGTTTTATACGTCTCAATGCTGGCAAGACTTGGTAAGTGTGCAATGCATGCGCTCTCTAAATTAGTGAAAGTTCAATTTCATAAGTTTCCATCTGTCCAGGCCGATTGTCTCCCATCAGAAGTACACAATTAACAGTTCCTTCGATGCGCGACCGGGCGTGCGCGGCACGTTAGAGCAGGCCTGCACAAATTTGCTACCCACCGATGGCGGCATAATTGATTTATTACCCCCAAAATACACCCTCTGGTCAATATATTAAAGTCTTATCTCAAAATCTCTCCAAGTAAACACAGTTTCCACAAGGACCCGGCATAAGTTGAGTATAGAAACAGGGGAATGTGGGTAGAATACCATTGCTTTCAATTTCTGGACCATTCTAAGTATTTGAGCCTATTATATAAGGTAATGTACTGTTATTTTCTTTAAGTGAGAGTTAGTTCTTTCTAAGGAAGCATATGTAAATTGACCGCTTATGTGTTGGTAGGACCGTGGCTCAGTGGTATATGTCGAGAGCGTGTCCAATCTATTATTTATCTGTCTCTTGGTATCATCGGGTAAGTGATTGGATTCTGTGATAAAAGAGTTCTTGACCAAAGTATTCAAATATAAAGGCGTAGTGTTAATGCAGACAAAATTTAGTATTTTTAGACGAGCTGGTTAGTCAAGCCCAACAGTACTAATTTGGTCAAATAGTCAATCGGGAATGAATAGACAGAGAATCACCTGACTACGTTATAAGTTAGTCAAATGGTCACATCTGGACTCAAAAGCTTATCGCTTTGAAGAATTTGATCAGCCCACGTAGGTCCATGCTCGTGATAAACCTATAATTTTTGTAAGTAACAATAGTAATAACGACACCACAGTATATTCACTACATGCCATTTTTACACTTTTCCCAAAAATACGAGGCGGACCCCTGCCGTGGGTTGCAGGTAAAAGTGCTCCTAGATCTACAAAAAAAATGTCGCTACCTCCTTTTTTGCGGTGATACGTAGGTGCTAGTCATTTTTGCTCTAGGATACAATTAAATAAATAATTTGTTTTTTGCTTATAATATATCTATGGCAAATTATTGGCATTTAGATTACTTGACAAACCTCATATTAAAAACCAAATCTTGCGTAATCTCTGAGTAATCACTCAAACTTTAAACTTTATATATCTGTATGCGCACCAACAATGTTTTTATCACCATGTTATTGAATTGGAGAATAAAATCATGTAACCCTATGGATAGCCAATCAATAGGAGCCGGTATATATAGCTGAGGGTTTAGGCAAAACATTTTTATGAACAATACAACGCGAAACGACAAATTCAGAGAGAGTATGTTTGTGGAAAATTATAATAATACAATAAAAATAGATGATAAGGCCAAGAGTATTATAAAATAAACAATGAAGGTGGGAAAATTTCTGGGAACAAGATGCAAAAATGTCAGAATTGGCTGCATAGAAATGTGTCTAGAATTATATACTAAACGTCCCCAACTCCTCTGTGCTTTCAGATATAAGGGGGCAAAGTTTGTACCGGGGTAAATTACGAAATATTTCAATTGTCTTAAATGTGTTCCACCAACATTTTTTTGTCATGTCCCAATGATTAACAAGTGTATAGTTTTGCCCTATCTATGGCTTTGTAGTTTTAATAAACTATTGGTAAAACGGCTCAAGGTCATCCCTGGGGTAAATGTTCATATCGCCGATTCTTCTGAAAGATGTTTCAACTTCTTCATCTAGGTGTACATGAACATACCAATGAAATATTAACAGTGATGGTCATACTTGCAAAATTCAGGGCCAAGTGTGGATGGGGTTCTCAGGCTCTATGGGGGTCCTGCTTTCTGCTCTTATTTCAATATTGAATCCATGTAGGTGATTTGAATGAACATTTCTGTTTTGATATGACCTACGAGCATTTTGAATCGGTTTCAATGAAAAATTGGATCATTTTTGAAATATTTCCCCCAGGATGACCTTGAATGATTTAGGTCTGTAGTACTTAAACTACAGGTTGTAAGAATATGGCAAACTATAACCTTTTATTGTTCCTTAGGACATGACACAATGTTGAACACATTAAGGATCAATCTAAATTTTGTATTTTACCCTGTACAAACTTTGCCCCCTTAATTTCTGAAAAGCATAAATAGGATTTTAGGGGATTTTTATGTATGTATTCTAAATTCTTGCCCTCATAACTAACTACAACCATTCAAAATTATGGATTTTTAATACTTTTGGGTCGTATCAACTGTATGATTTAATTTAAGCAGTTATTGCTCTCTCTCTGTCCCTATTTACCTCGCAGCAAATATGGTGAGTTCTTAACCGCCAAAGGCTTCTATATAAATGGACATAATTTTGCTAGTGTATAAAAGAAACAATCATCATTGCATAGCGAATATTATAACATAGTTTTTGTTCGTGTTTCTTTTCTAAGCGAAGGTTACCAATGCATACAGACTGCCGATTCGCTACCAATATATCCCGGGTGACCTGCACTTATGGTTCCTGCTCTTAGCAAGAAAATACAATATCAATATCTGAATTGTCGACTAGATGTAGCTTATTTGGGGTTAACATATCTTCCCAAATAATAGATATCTATCTACTCGGCAAACATTGGAAAACCAAAATGATTGCAACTTTGCCCTAACAACGAGAATACCCCCCCCCCCCCCCCCTCAGAGGTTCATGTATTTCGAGATGCTTGAGTTTGTTTTAGTTTTTAGGGTTCGAACCTTTAGCCAATTATGAAGTAGCTATAGCGAGCTTCATTGCCGCAAATTCGTAGAAAAATTACTATGCTTTAAGGCATAGTCATAATGCACGTAATTAAGGGCGGAGGGTCTGCGCTATTATTGGTTATCCGATTTAATTCTTTTTTGGTTAATTTTAAACCTCACCGTATAAAGCCAGAATATCTTATGGAGGATCGACAATTTGTTACCCTTAAGTTCCAAGTTTTATTTTTTTAGTTTAAGGTTCCACACATCTTTTTGGTGCTTTTTAGTCTATACCTCTCGATTTTCGTCGAAGAGATGGGCGATTCCTTATCGTACAACCATATTTTTTTAGTACCTGATGAAGTGACTATTTTGTCAGGCTTTATTTTGTAACATATTTTTGTTTGCCCAATATACCAAAATTGGCAAAAAATACAATCTACGTCAAAGACCATGAAACGCACGGTGAAACCTTAATACCCATAGGGGCATAAAAGTGCTGTAATTAGTCGTATCAATAGAAAGAGAAAGCATATTTAATATAAATTTGCGCGCGCAGAGGCGTGCCTTCCAGAACACTGGTTAAGGTTTGAATGAATCTAGTACAATTAATCATTTGCTATTTTAATGAGTCAAGATTATTTTTATTGTGAAACACAAGGATTAATAAATCTAATAGTGGTTGTTTTAATCTCGCAAGCCAAATCTAATTAATAAGAATGTATAATTAGATTAAATTCACTATTCTTTCATTATTAAAATTGGCTAAATATTACACAGCCCTCAGTTGTCACAACTTACGAATTGAAAGGCACTACCTCACTAGTAAGTCCCCCCCAAATCCTAAGATAAATTCTCGTACCAATATAAATTATTTAACGTGAAAAACACAATTCACAATTTCTCTTACTACTGATCACTGCTCTCGAAGACGAACTGGCTCATTTGCCTTCTATGCCAAAACATAAAAGATATCTTGTTACAATCAGCGACAAGTGTTTTTTTAAAAAAAAAAAAATGAGTCAGTCCCACAATGCACCTGATTTGGGAAATTTCACCACCACAAGGTCATGTGATCTCACAAAATCCTATTCTTAACACATAAAAAACTGACTTAGGGAACTTTAGCATGATCATGAAATGTCTTGTGGTGCTAAACTTCTTGAAGACTTTTCATCCCTAAGTACTGACATGTGTTTAGTACAGTACAGACGCGCGATTGCATTGCATTCCATTCTGGGATTGATTCAAAACACCCTCTGTGTCACAATATTCGTACTCTGGATATTACATTGCAAATATTAATGCGAAATATTAATGCAAAATGTTATTGAATTGTATGAATTCATATAGCCAGCAAATATCTAGAATGATCAAAACTCAAATATATTGCTCATGTGCATGAAATAATATAAATATAATAAAATGCTTTTACTGTAAGGTAGCCGAGATGAAATGTTAATGATTGAAGCACGATGCTGATAACATCGCATACAAAAGGCGACTCTTTCTAAATTGTCGCCCCCTAGACCACAGTATTGACATTTCTGACACACTTTCCATTTGGGAATCGATCGAGAAGAATTTGAGATTGATATCGCTGTGATTAAGCAGTCAGAAAGCCAAAGTTGCTGGCGAAAAAAAATGATCTTACATCTTCCCCTAATCGTACATGTCTCAAATGAGTTAAGAGTATTTGCTGCCTTTTGTATATTTTCAACAAAGATGATCTTAAAATATATAGAGAAAACATTATTAATTTGATTTCAATTGATTTTTTAAGTTGGCTCACACAAAATATAACCATCCTACATGTAGCCAGTAGTGTGCCACAAGGTAATGCATTTTGTAGATACGAATAATGATTAGGGGCCTATATTCAAAAGAAAAATTATCGAAGTATGAAGCAAGTATGGATATAAAACCGCCTTGAACCAAGCTCTTCCTACACGGCAGGGTGTTTTGGCGGCTTTAATGCGGTTTACAAATAAGTACAGGGTGTTTCAAAGACGTTACATTTCGAAAGTTATAGACATGAATATTCCATTTGAGGCCATATTATGTTTCTGTGAATCATTAACAACAAATATTCTGCAACTTCTGTCGCTATCGCATGCGGTAAAAGAGTTTTTATGTTATGTTTAATTGAGAAATCAATGAGTTTATTGAGGTGAAAAATCAAGGAGATAGTGAACTATGTAGAAATGTGTTACCACTAATGAGTTTTCACTAATGAAAAGAAAGCTTTTAAATACCTAACTCTACTTGATTTGTACTTTTAAAAACTTTAAACATAAAATGTTCTACTAATCTCAGTCGAGTCCATGACGTCCGTTTTTCTGAATGCTCCCTACCATGCGAGATTTCATACTCGGGAGCAATAATGTCTGCATTTACTACCTAGTACTCTGGTGTGTATGTAGTCTGAACACTACCTTTGAGAGTTCGTATACGCGCCTCTCTAAAGATTGTAGACCATAGCCATTAAAGCAGCAAAGAAATATACATGTACCATTATTTGAATGGAACCATTCCTTACTAAGCCCACAAAGGAACAATACTAATACAGAGGGCGTAAATATATATTTTAGTATTTAGTATTTTGTGTTACAAATTAATGTAACATTTTAGGCACCCTGTACTTTTTTCAAGTTACATTTTTACTGATTTCAATAAAACGTGAAATCTCAAAACAAATCAAATAGCACCTTCTCTCATGTAATTTCAGAATGCAAGATCGAGAGGCACTCATCTACACTACTGTATAGTTGATTTAAGATTTAAAATTACACAGCATCACTAATACAAGTGCGTAACCAGTTTAAGTCACTTAGCCCTTTTTTCAAAAAATGAATTAATTGTGCACTATAGAATTATACCTTATGGAATCAGATACACGATTGCATACATGCTTTGAGAATGAGGGATGTGGTACAATCCAGGCTCTTAAAATGATTAGTATTCTGTTTGCAATGTATTTAGTTACTCGTAAACTCATCATGCGCGAATATAAACAAGTTTCTGCATGAAATCTTCAAAATAATAATAATAATAATAAAAAACTGTTCTGGAACATAATGAAACCACCAACATTATGTCTCATAAATCCTGACTTCTGTTTATTTTGTTTAAATCAGTATCAGTATTATACTCTAAAAAGTGGGACAAATTTCTATTGTTGACATTTTGAGAACATCAACATATTCAATAATATCTTCATGGTATGAATTCATCTGCTCTGCTGTTTTAATCTCGAGGAATAAAATACTCAATAAAACTAACAGTTAGTGCACTGATATTATTATTAGAAACATAGAAGGATAAATCAGAAAGACGACGCCATAAAATTGCAAATTTTACTTCAGAACAAAACACTGATACTGATTTATACCTCTTCATAACGATATTCTTGGAATATGCGGTTCATCGAAAATATTAGGACCACTCTCAACAGGATACTAATTGAATTGGTAAAATAGTGAATAATAATATTGGAGATTTAAAAGTAGACTTCAAAAGACCATTTTAGTGACTATCCTGTAATTATTCAATTTGCAAATGTTTTGCGTTAAAAAACCAATATAGCAAATTTGTGCAAAGGCCTTTATCAAACTCACCAGAAGCGTATATAAACGGTTTTATGATGTGAACTGAACTTAAGTATTCCATTTGAATCTACTGTACAAAAAATGACCAACTTGTTTTTTGTGCTGAATTTGATATAACAAAACACAAGTGTTTGGTAGACTTTCCCAAAGGAAAAAATGTATTTTAAAGAATGAAACCAAATTATCACAGTTTCTGCAAACGCCCATGCGAAATATGCAATATTCTATTTATTAATGTTCTTTCAGGCCTTTTGCCTTTGTATCAACTTAATATAGTTTATTCTAGAAAGATTTTATATGTCCTTTGTGCTTGAATCTACAAAGCATTGAAAATAATCAAATAATTAATAACTACGAATATTTAACCAGCGAAATAAACCCCTAGTGCATAGACCATAAATAATAGGACCATTTTTTTTTGCTTGGAGGAAGAATCTATTGATTCCAACTACATTTACACGGGGAATATGTTTTTCATATCAGAGTTAAAAATACCCTTTTCAAGTATGCATAATACATTCTGTTATACATAGATAACAAGGACTGATGAAATGTCTGCCTGCGTGTTATCTCTCAAATTCATACTGAAACAACATATTCAATTATGAAATTACCGCTAAATCCATCCTGTTATTGTGCTTAAAGAAAACTCTTTAGCCCGGAGAGACATAAGGATGACTAGCAACTAGGGATAGGCTAATTGCAGCGAATATCATTTGGCCGGGGTCGGAGGCATTTTCTCTTTACTCATCTATTCATCACACACGACGTCGGCAGAAAATAGAATAAAGAAAAAAAAATCTCCGCGGACTAAATTTATCGAGTTGCTATAAATAGCTCGTTATGACGTCAAACGGTAAAGATTATACTCACGGCGACGGATGGACAGCATGTACAGGGAGAGCCCCCGGGGACACGTGGCTGTGAATCGACAGGGTGAAAATCTGAAATTGCTGCGTGCACTTCAAACAAAGCCACAGACGCGATAGCATCAAGTTTACCGAGATGTTTTTTGAGATATTAGGTGACTCCTCTCCTCCTATCTCTTCACCATGTCATTCTTTTCTTATTGTCATCTTCAGTTGCTTCGATTTTTCTTAGAAGCTGAAAACAGAATCTAAAGTAAATAACTAAGCGTATTGTAAAACGGATTCATTTCCAAACCAATTGCTGTTGTTTTGTTCATTGACGTTAGAGAATTGTAAAACAATACCATAAACTAATTACTTGTAGCCTTACAAGAATTTCCGTAGCATAGGTCATCGACATTATATGCGAATACCTGTATATTATGAAATTAATACATAATTAATTTCATACAGGTATTCTCGCATAGTAATAAATGTAGATTTATTGCTTTGAGATAATATGAGATATAGATTATTTTTTTTTGATACTCTGTTTATTCTGAAGTTGAAAGTGACATTACCTCTAAAGAACGCATGGGATAACATGAATTTGAACCTCACGATCATTTTAACTGGACGAAATTGTCTAGCTAGTTTGGCAGGGCATAATCGGTGTGAACAATATGCCCGCCTGAAGTGGAGCTGGTATTAAATCGAATGCCTTTACATCTGTCCAAGTGAAATACGGCATGAGAACGCCGTTGGAAAGGGCTGTTGAACTATTGAACTGTTAGGTACTGGTGTTTGCTTTGCCTGCCCTGACCCACTACTGCCACACTTGCACATTGAAGTTATATTTTTAGATGTGTATAGATTACTACCATCTACCGTCATTTGTGTTGCGATATAAATGCTTTCACTATGATTTTAAACAAAAAAATATTTTAAGATATTACATTTGCCCATATTTTCTAAATATTGGAAGAAAAGTGAAATTCATAAAATGATATGTATGAATCTTATTGAACTATACTAGACGAAAAATCATAAGGACATTGGTGAAGATGACGAAGACGAAACGAAGAGGAGCAAAATGAAAGAAAGGAGAAAAGAGAAGGAGGTGAAGAAGAAGAAGACATGTATTGTACAATCACTGCCGGGTTTGTTTTTGTTTTTGCTAAAAAGATTGATACTTCCCCATTCATTATTATTTACGTTAATTCTAAATGCATTCATGATTCATTCGAATTCATTCCTACCAATTTATTAATATTCAAATCCATCCTTAACTCATTTTTGTGTCGTCTAAAAGAGGGCACATTAGTGGTTGCTTTGGTAGTGTGTCAGTGACGAGGTTTAGAAAACCTGACGTATGCAGATGCAGATGCGGTAATGCAGTGAGAGCGCCTATGCCCAGCTGAGTTCAGAAATGTGACCGAATAAGTTCAAAGTCCACTCGATCGATATCGGTTACATTCCTGAACAGCATCTGGGCATGGGCGCTCTCACTACATAATCCCGGTTTTCTAAACCTTGTATGTGTGTCTGTGTTAAATATGTTAACCCAAATTTGCAATAGTCCTTGGGTAGTGCCCCAAAGTGAATCCTCACACGAGTGGGGTCAAAGGCCATCTACAGATCATTAGAAAAGATTTTCACTTCTGTAATATTCATTTCTAATTTGTTCAAATTGTCATATTGACTCGCATCTACTTTCTTTATTCATTTGTGTTCTTTCCCATTCATTACACGTTCATGGGTATTAGTTTATTTTGCATATAAGACGTCTAATGGTCGAGCGATTAGTCGAGAGCGTGGATTGATGATTGAGGTGCACCGAATCCCGATTAAAACCCCCTCGGGGTCATTCGTTGAGATCTACTTAGGTTCTTAATTATGAAGTAATTATGTGAGAGAGCAGAATGCTAATTTTCCCATGCATGCTCGATTTACCCAATTTCAGATGGAGCGTGAAAGCACCTCGTCCTTCGAGGTGTAAGTCATCCGTGAAGAATCCTAATGTTCATGTAAGTAGCAATCAGTTCGGTAACAGTGAGGTGTAAGTCCATGACTGCTGTTTTAAGTAATTCAAATTGGAAATACAAAACAAGAACAGCATAAGAAAAAAATAAGTAACCAATAAAATGTTCATGCAAATGTGGTACAGTGGGAGAACAACTACAAAACATCTAGCAGCTGATGGTAGGCAAAAACATTGAAAATACATTCAGCGCAGCAATCATCGTACATACATCAGTGCTACGAAAGCTTAATAATAAGAAAAGGTTCTCCTTATATCCAATCTCTAGATAAAAAAATAGAACCATGACAGCCAACCATACTTGCCTTTCCCACCTATTCACTGTTCAGCGAAACTAATCCGTTGCCATAGTAAATCTGATACAATAATAATCCCATTATCATTCCTTCTGTTGAAAGGAGTACTCAAACCACGCTGCGATCAGTTACCAAATTTTTGTTATTTTTCAGATTACACAGTACATAATCAAATTTGTCATGCTGTATAAACCATATTTATGACTTAACAAAAGCGTTTGATACCTGGTACAGTTTGAAAAAAAGTAGATAGAAGGTGGGTTTTATTGAAACCAATGAAAAGGACATGAAATCCCTTATGTAAAACGTTGAATTTACCATCCGATACATTATTTGATACTTCCGAAAGGGAAGACTTAGTCTGCCTGGAAATTTAAAAAAAATGTATTTAGGGTGAGTTAAAAGAGCTGGAAATAAAATCTATTCATTAAATGAGAGAAAGAAGAAACAAATGTTGATTTACACATTACAAAACGTACATGCTCTGCCATTTTACGCCCCTCACAACATTACTCTTACCATAGCTCTATCTGCATCGTCAGGGCAGTACGCATGATTTACTTTCGAAAAAGTGGACCTTTTATCAAAAAAGTGGACTTTTTTGGTAAAAGTGGACCACTGATTAAGAAAATATATAACTTAACGTATCTATGTCATTTATAAGGGCAAGCAATCGTTCAAGCTTAACTGGGGTGTAAACATTTTAAAATGGGCGATTTTAATTAGACTAATTCTAAATTACTCATACATTGTCCTAAGGTCATATTACAACATGGGATTTTCATTCACTCTACCTACGTCATTCAAATATTGACCTCATAGGGCAGCGGTTAGTGACCTCCCATAAGAGCCTGTAGTAATCTGTCATATTACCTGAAACTGCGTAAGGAAAGATGTACAGAAGTATTGTCGCCCCCTGTGACCTACTTCCATGACCTATATAAAGAGATGGGAAAATTATTTCGGAAAGGTGCCTAATTGCCCTAGAGTCATATAGCCTATAGCCTAAGGGATTTAGTTCGTTCGTGCAAGTCCAAAATCACAGTGGAAGATCCGTCTTTAACCAGCTGATAGTTTCATCATCCAGGTTGATCAGGCCTGGAATTCCTCTTGGGGACTTGTAGACCTCACAGTCATCTATGATGTGGCTAATGGCCCGTGGCCCTCCACAACCGCAGCTTGGCGAAGGTTCCACTCCGATCTTGTGAAGGAAGCTCCCCGCACGACCAACGCCAGCTCCGAGTCCGCCGAGGCCGACCCATTCCCTCCCACCAAGGTCACAGCCCCTGGGCCTGCCAGACGGGCCGTCCACAAACTGCCTTAGGTTCAAAGTAGAGGACGACCACCGCTCACACCATCCGTCATCGATCCAGGATGACCGACAGGGACACCGCGACCGCAGTGCCACGGACTGGGCAGCAAAGTGATTCCGCGGAATTCCCCGATCCTCAAAAAGGGTTCGGTGGTGGGACCAGGCCACCAGGTTCACCACAAACCTCTTGCGAGGCCCGATCGCCTCGAAGGTTCCTCCTAAGTCTTGCAGATCTATGGGCCAGACAGAATCGGAGCATTCCACAGGGCCCCATCGCCAAAGTCCAACCCCCACAGTCCCACTGGCAAATCATCCAGAACCCACCAATCCTGCGCGATGCCGCCGCGACCCCACCACCGGTGCAGCGCACGCCAGCGGCGTAGCACGCCAAGGCAACAGCCGTGCATGCAAGCGTCCAAAACGCCCCCATCCAGCATTCCGCGAGCCCCCCGAAAGGCCGACACAATACTGCGTCCGGCAGCGAACCGCCCCGGTGTGCCGATCGAAACAATCCGTCGGCCCCCGTGAATCCAGGCACCTCGGTGTCGTGCCACGTGACAGTCCTTCTCCATCCAGAGTGATATTTAGCTCTCTCTTTGGCGCATCGACTTGCAAGGCGGAAAACCCTAGCCGACGGCCGCCGGGGCCTCATGAGCCCAAGTGCCACTGTGGAATAACTGGGTCCCACACGATTAGCCGCCCCTGCAACAACCGTTTCTAAGGGCTCAAAGCAATCAGCAGCCACTCCACAGTGCCGTTTCGTCTGCGTAGGAGCAACTGCGAACAATCTCCCCCCGGCACCCCGAGACATAGATGTTGACGATACCGGGCTCCATGACATAACCCCGTGACACCCCCCCCGACGTCCGCGCTTTCCACTCTCGGTTGCCCACTTGATGCCTCCATGACGAAAGATCTGTCTTGGATGAGAAGCATAATAACTTGACAGCTTGACATCAGGGAGAAACCTTGAGCAGCTTGAGGCAGGACCCCGGCGCCATACTGCATTCGCACGCAGCAGTCAGGTCCATGAGACTGCTCAACAAAAAAAAACAAAAAACCCCTGCCTCCCCTGGAAAGGCTGCCCTATGTCATCAACTATCCGCTTCTGATCAGTGTTGATTTTACACCTCTTCGCAATCCGCTTGGTGCGGGTGTAATTTCCTCGACCGTATCATTGATCCTTTAGCCGAGTATCATCCCGCTCAAGGGCATCTCATCTATGTGAGATATTAGCGAGATGGGTCGTAAACTCTTTGGGGTCCTTTGCCTTGGTTTCTTGTGGCTTCAGGATTGCAGGTGACCTTTGAAGGTCCCCACCCGGAGGGAAACACCGACGCCTCCCAGCAAGCCGAAGGAGAGCCGGAGCCACGCACAGCCGCCGATGCCCTATTCTTCAAGAATTCTTTATGGATGTTGTCATTGCCGCCAGCTTTCCGATTCTTGAGAACTTTAATTGGTTCGGTGATCTCATCGTAGGTGGAATGGTTGGGACATGGGCTTGAGGTGGAGAGGTTTGTTAGAAGCGGTTTAAAATCCTCCCCCTGCATTAACAGCACGAGAGTGGGGCCCCCCCTTGGAGTGTGTCTTGGCCACTTTCCATTGTTGACGTTACTGAGGGCGAGGATTTGCAGGACCGGACATCTGCTTAGCTGACATCTACGGGCCGTGACGCTTGTTGATGGTGTTCAGGCCTTGCGCTTGGGTGGGTAAAGTTGATATTGGATTATCTCCTCCCCCATCTGGTGCTTCCTCTTTTAGGCCAAGTAGATCCATAGCTTGTTGTCCCTTTTCTATTCCTCAGTACGCAAGTTTTTGGTTTACTTTTACAAATACGCCCCCTTTTTTTTTTTGGGGTGTTGTAAAAATCCTCTTCTTCGCATTCCTTGTCCACAGGGGTGTATGGATTCCTTCTGTCGCTCTTGGGAATGGAATGTTTATCTGCTTGATGGGCAATGGAGCAAGTCAGAATCATGCTCTTTGATGTTAGATGAAAGCCGGGTCTGGCAGGTGATGACAGTTCCTGGTGAGTTTTGTTGACTTGGGCCCTTTGGGCTTTCCGAAATTCATCTCTTCTATAGAGACTGGAGATCGTGACCTTGATGTCACTGGTGACCGGGATAGGGTCAATGACCTGCAATCTCGGAATCCTAGGGGATTACCGTTCTGTAGCACGGGATCGGATGTCGCTGGTGACCGTTTACAGGTCGGGACAGGTCCATGTCCCATGACAGCGTGAAATACAATAGGTGGATCCTTACTATCAACAGCAGTTGGGAGGTCTTGGACTTCAATCCATTCAAGAGCCACTTTGTCCATTCTTGTAAGTGTTGGAGTATCCCCATGCTGCACCTCTACAGCCAAAATCTCCGCAGACGAAGTAGCTCCGCGGAACTTAAACCTACTGGAAGGGAGTTTGAGTCTGCCCATCTGTTGTGGCTTGATGTTGTGAAGTTGGGTTCCCATTGCTTCAAATTTTATCCCTTGTATCGGCGAATTCATTGATGATTGCAGGGTTGATCTCACTTGTAAGCCTTGCTTCACATAGGAACGATCCCATGCTATGTTGTGCGGATGAAAGGCAAATAAGGGTCAAAACCTTCGATTTGCAGCTTCTCTCAGATTCGCTGAGTTTCTTGGAGGATTAATGTTCACTACTCTCCGTTTCCCCTGGAGAGCTGTAAGAAGATGTCACGCTTAGCATGGTGATACCCTCAATGTTCAGCTGCAGGATACAAACTTTGGTGCTTGCCCTAAGGAAAAGTTCCTCTGTGAGTAGTTCAGCCGCCTAGAATTGAGGGTGTGTCTTCAAGATGTTCACTTTGGTTTTTTAAAAACACGTTGTTTTGGACGTAAGTTGTTGAATCAGTTAGCCACAAACAGGTGATGTGACATTACAGGGCCTGCCGCCACTAACATGACCCCAATGGCTAATCCAGCTGTCCCTGCAAAACTGTTGATGTGTACATAGAGAGTAGCAATCTCCATACTATTTTGTTGTGTTTTTGATATTCACAAACTCACGGGGTAATTTAAAAAAATGGTCAAAGAAAGAAAGGGAAGAAGCACTGAGAGTCCTGAATGAAGAAAGTTATCCAGAAAGTTGAGAGAAGAATGAGACAGATGCTGTGTATGTCCTTCGGATGCAAAAACGGTTTGTTTTCCCAAGGTGAAACGCTCATTGGAACATATCCAATGAAACAGCTGCAAAAAACTAACTGGTCGATTTCTGACCGGATGTCAAAGGTTATTGACATCCAAGATGCCAACACTTTCAAATAATAATTCCAAATATTCCAAAGTATTACAATTCATTTCATCAATAATATTTTATACTTTGTACACATATTGGCTTTGTTTCTTAAGTTAATTACGTAGTTAGTGAGGGGCCGCGACAATACTTTCTGTACCAGTATCTTAACTATTAAATGTTTTCTTCCTGTACAACACAACGGGAGGAAAATTGGGGCATAATTTTGAAAGAATTGGAGCTTATTCAAACATTTGAGTCCAGATGACATTGACCCTTAATTACCATATAAACCATGAAGCTTTAATTGAACAGACAATGCAATTAATTATACTGACACTCTCTGAATTTAAATAAAAAATCCACCTCCGAGACAGGTACCCTGTTCATCTTCACAGCTACTGAATGTAGTGCCGTTAGTATACTTGGTTTACGGTTCAAGCCTGCTCATGCACCTGTTCCGAAGTATGATTACCATAAGATTTGTGTTGTGATCAACGTGATCAGTCGCTTGTAACAAAGTTATCTGAGAATGGGAATGACTTATCTTATGTGCACATTTGGTTGTTTTCCCATCCGCGTCCATGATTTAGATTGGTTCAACGAGGCTTTACCGGTATTTCACACCGCCATTATTATTCAGGAAGTCTCGGATTGAAGGCTTTTTCTATCGATTGAGTTTTTCCTATAGTTGTTTATGTTTGATTGCCTATTTCCGTCGCGCCTTCTTCTATCTCCTCCAATTGCACGATTTATTTTTGGAGTAAATTGATTACGTTTGCTTTCGCTCACGAGTTTTTTGCACTTGAACAAGGCTAATTGCCATTTGAACAAGGGCAATTGTAACGTAATTCTATTTTTTAAAGCAGGGATCAAGGTTTTAAATGGATAACGCTTCCCTAAAATGCACATTTGTCTCTCAATCGGCCAGTGTTCGTTAATATAAAAGCATTTAAAATTTTGAAATGAAATGAACTTATTTAAAGTCATACCAATTAACTAAAAAATATGGGTGAAGGTCTCATGTACAGAAGCCTTCCTGAAAATGTTTAATAACCTACTATATAGGGTGTCCAAGAGTTTACCTATGAAGCAGATCACCACATTAAGATTTCATGTGGTATTAAGATATTAATTCACTTAAGAGAGTGCTTCTCTGATTTTCATACTAAACTGAATATAAATACATATCCATTCCTATACAAGATCTGAAAACCATTAGGGGGCATAACCGCTTTATTAAGTTGGGACCTAGGCACTATATAGAACTTTTAAATCCTTCTAAGGAGACGAACACGTTAGTTGACACAATTTGACGTCGATTTAAAATCTTTCCCTGTACTAACACCCCCCCAGATTGGCACCAGGTTGAAAATTTGAACCCCCCCCCCCCCCCCCTTTGACCCCCAATCATTTTCGGACAGTCTAGCCCTATTGAAACCCAAACAGCAAAAAGAAAAATAAATTTTATTAGCACGAATACTCACGGCGTGTACACAACATACTGCACTCTATCTGCCACATTTCATTTGGAATTATTCGACTTATAAGTAATTACGCTACTTTCAAAATAGCTTCTTTCAACGCCTCAGTCAATTGTAATACAAAATATAGGAAAGGTTGTGGGAAAAAAACAAGCCATTCAATCGCATATACGCCGGCAATCGGATCTATATCGATCCATCCATTAATCCATATAGCCATTAATAGCAATTTGACTGTGCACCTTTCGAAGTTTTATTTGGGTCTGTATTTTAATGTGATTTATTATTTACTAAAATCATTGTTAACCTCTACTCATTTCTACAAAGATGACTTTTTTGCATATCAGCCAAAACTTTGAAGCAATGAATTCATTTACATAAGGCAATGCAGTCACCTAAAGGCACGACGACATACGTACTAGTTAACATTTATCAATGCTGATTGTCAAAACACCACGACATTTCCCCCGTAAATGAAACCTCCTGGGGGTCTAATTAGAAAATCGAAAATTGATACATTAAAAACATGACCATATCGTGAAGCCAATTCCCTGATCTTTTAATAAATAATCAAATGTTAAAACAAGAGATATAATGAACTAAGTTCAAACGCTTACAAAAATCAACCCCCCATTTTGTCAAGTTTTATAATTTAGTAATATTTTGAGAAGAAGCAATAAAAAATTCAAATGAGTCGCAACATGCCCATATTTTTTCTGTAGGTTTATATAAGAATAAAACCCTTCAGATCATTTACCGCGGGCCCCTAAACTACAATAACTCATGTGTTACATTTTTTGTGGATCCATCTTGCGACCATTAAGGCGTTATTAGGTTGACGTCCTGGCAATAGTTTAGGTGAACTTAGGCACACGATTGACGAGAGAAACCTTGACAATCTATAAGAGGCGTTACACTTCTCTGATCGTATTTCTTTATTATGCATTTCCTTTTTTTGCTGCTCAACATAATATCATATATGCCCAAAGAGACATTTTAGGCAAAGATTTTCGACTTAAACCCGAAGAATAAACCAATCAAAAGAAACTTCTTCGAACATAAAGCTGATGATAAGGCAGTTAAAGATGATGCGTCTCAACTTTCATCAAGGTTTTAGGTGAAATGAGAATAACCAGTTCAAGAAAATAGATTTTTTTTAAAAATAATAAATGAAACCATTGTGGACAAATAATTGAGCTTGACCAGACATTACTTAACCTTGGGCCATGCTTGGCTTAAAGGAAACGCAGAAGATTAATTCGCAGCAAACAAAGGTTATATGACAGCCAAGGCATCCGGATGGCTGAAGACTGGGAAAAAACTATCCACAAGAGTCTTCAGAAGGCAAAGAATACATATCACTGATGACCTGACTGTGAAGCCAACATCAATTACAACCCCAAAGCTTCCTGGTCATTTGTGAAAAAGACCAAAAGTGAGGAACTTGGGATTGCCGAATCGACCGTGAAGTCAATAACACCATTCTCATTGATGGCACAAGAAACAGAGGGGCTCGAATGACCAAATTACAAGCGTCTTCACACGTGAAATACATCGGTAAATTCATCATTGGACCTCTCGGGACTATGAGGAGGTGCTGGCATTTTGTAATTATTCTTGCATGTTTTTGGAAACGAACTGAAATCTTATCTCCGAACAAAGCCCCTAAGCCGGATCAAATGTTCGCCGGCACTTGAAGATAGCTTGCTGAAGAGGCTATATGACCCCATGCTAACAGACCTCTTTCAGAGCGATTATGGATGAAGGGATATTGCCTAGCCAGGGAGTGAAAGCTAACGTAATTGGTAGAAATGAATTAATAGGGGGACAATATTAAGAGAGAAACACCGCCCAGTGTTTCTACGAATATGTGTGGCAAGTACTTTAGAGCACTACTCATTCCTACATAATGCAAACACTTGAAAAACTGATATTCAGTTGATAATCAAGATTTAGAGCCAGATTAGAGTCATATCAATAAGACCCATAAAAAGCAACAAAATTTGGGTTTCCTGAAGAAGGGAAACATTTGGTACTATCCTTAAGTGTTTGGAGACGATAAGAATGAATAATAAGAAGTGATAATGTGAAAGTTTGCACATAAAAGATCTGTGTGCCTCATATTGGAATAGCCTATCATCTGGACCCTCACACACATTCAAACACCAACGCATCGAATGGTCTAGAGGAGAGCTGTACGTTTTTGCAGTGTCATACTTTCAAGAAGTATAGCAGTGATAGTCGGGTGGATATGGTCCTAATTATGCCCTGACCGTAAATTTGAGTATCTACACAATGTTTTTGCCGAAAATGATAGACTAGGGTGTGTAGATAAGAATCTGCTGGGTGCAACCTGGGCATCCTTGGGCATTTTGAATAAATCAAGATGCGTCTCATAATTATAATTATATCTCAACCCTATATTATCAAACTATGGAGTTACTAGCTAACTATAGGATCAATGAACAAGTGTATGCACTTGTACCTTAATTCATACTTCAAAATTCAAAATGGAAACCAATAACATCAATTGCCACATATGCCCTATAACAGCAAATACCTGCGATAAAAAATAAACATGAAGAACTTATATTATGTTGTTAGATACCATAAATGTATCCTATATACTGTTAAAGTTGTAACATACGTCATCAATATGGCAGCCAAAAACGTGAATATCTTCAAAAAAACTTGACACAATGTTCTAAATATTACCTTCAAGTATAAATTTATTGTGTCAATGAATCAATTAGAAATGTACCTATGATCATAACCAGTGATACCAGGTAATCCCGTGAATAAAACTTGTCAATTAATAAATGGAGTGCAATATCTGTGAAAAAATGTAATTCCTATGGTTATGACAACTTTGCAGACCATATTGGTTTTATTTCGATTTTGGCGCATTTAAAAACAATTGAAATGTATGTTGTAACATTGATAAGGATCAAACGTATTCTAATGTCAGTGGCCCTTGATTTCGACGATTTGACGCTGTAAGACTATCTTATAAATTTGTGTCAAGTATTTTTGAAGATGTTAACGTTTTTGGCTGCCATAATTATTGCGCCCTGTTACAATTTTAAAAGTATCAAATATATTTATTGTGTTTAATAAATACCATAAGTAAGTTCAAGTTGCTATTTATCCCATTTATTTCTGTACTAGTGCCATATTTAAAATTAGTGGATTTGGCTTCCATTTTGATGTGAAGTATGACTTAATGTTTATAGATGCCCATACCACAATATAGATTCATATTGATCATAGCGTATATCTAGTAACTCCATAGTTTGATAATAAGGGTTGAATATATCATTACATTATGGCGACGCCATCTTGGATTTGCTCAAAATGCCAAGGATGCCCAGGTGGCAGTGGCACCCGGCAGATTCTTAGTCTACACATCCTAATCTATAATTTTCAGCAAAAAAATTGCATATATACTCAACTGTACGGTCACATGAGGTTTACTGGACTAGTGTGACTGAATGTTAAGTAAAATGAACTGGAAACACTTAAACATTGTACTACAACAAGAAGGAAGAACTACAGGCCTCATTCTATGTATAAAATTATCATGGACTGGTTGCTGGTTGGGATCAACACCTTGAATTACCTAACTCTAAAAGAGCGATAAAAGAACAAGGGGAAGTCGTTTTCAACGTACCTAAGACATCAGATCAGATTGAATGTACTAGATACTCCGTCTTCAATGGACAATATAATGATTGGAACTAACTACCTAAAAGAATGCACATCGCATCGTAATTAGTCAAGCAATACATTCACCACTAGCCTTCAGAAGCTTATTCATGTCTTGATAGCGCGCATGCACAACTGAGGGCAAATTTGACCCAAAGGTCCTGGTTCGAGTCACTACTGAGGCCAATGTGTTGTGCAACGTGGGCAAGGCACTTTACCTCGCTTGCCTGTCTCCAACCAGGTCAAAATGGGGGAGCTTAGGAATTATATGTCCATTGAACACTGCCCACAGGTATGAGTATGCCTTGGGTCTTGTAAAAGCAGCATGAGCATTTGTAAGGCAGCGGAATAAATGTAAAGCGTTTTGACTACATTGTGAAATGTATGACCATTTATTTTTTTATGTAATTTGCTAGGCGAAGTTGGTGAAATGCTTAGATATGTATACCTATTGTACATAGTCTAAATGGGGTTCGAACAAATCCTCCCGCCTAGATATCAATGCGCACTACCAATTCCGCCATCACAACTTGTGATAGGTCAATGGTTTGGTCATTGTTATTATATGCAGGAGGTGTTCGCCACCTTAGCCGGCGACCAACACCGTTACCAATGTGATTAACAAAAATGTGAGTTAACAAGAATAAAAACAAACAAAAACAATATCGAAATGTCTGTCTGTTTATGGACGTTGGGTACGCCGATTATCTGACGAGCAGTATCTTTTGTTCAGAGCAGTCCAGCATGTGACCGCAAAAATATAAGCTATCGGTTTGTATTAAATAACGCTGCAACAATTGATATGTATCTAACATCCAACGGACTACACGGGATTATATAATCAAATCAACGTAACTTCATCTGATTCGGTGATATATCGCTATCATATTGGCAATATATAGGTGTTGTTCTCCATACACTCACAGTATGAAACATATTAAGAGCGCCCTCGTGCATTTATGGCACGAATTTGGTAAGCTCATTACCACTGGGGTCAGATTCAAATATTTATGGAAGAATAAGGCATATAGGCCATGGTAATAATACAATTGTGGCCCTTTTATTAAAATTTTTCGCGCTCAAGACCTGGGGATTACGGTATTTCCTTCACTAAAATTAAACCAATATTATCGTAACCTCGAAAAGCTGTGTCCCCACATGACAAAGTAGTGCCACATATTAGAAAATGAATAAAATGTCAACTCAATTTATTGCTAGAATATCAGTGACAATGGATCATAACATAACCTCAACATGCTCAAGCGAACAATGGAGCTAATGATATCAATAATCGGCCCGGGACACAATTCACATTCTTTTAATCTGTCTATTGTTAATGTGAACGAAGGTTGGAATAGACTTCGAATGAATGTCCTTGCCGCATGGGCAAGTTTTTCTCGTTCGCGACGATAAAAGAAATCTTGAGATTCTAATGTGTGTTCAATTAACTTTGACCATATGATTAATAATTTTTTTTCGAAAAAAAGAACATGTAAGGGACCAAATTCATGAAAGAAAGAAGGCCCATGGCAAGGACTGACCTAATGTAGCGCATAACCTAGATCCGCAAGCTATTGTCTTTAAAACCCCTATTTCTATTCAATTTACAAAGGAAAGGCAATGGTATTCAAGCGACCTACATTTTAAAAATCATGAGCGGGGTATGTTGCCCTTTACGTGAGAACAGATAATAGAGCCTCAATACGGCGAAGTATAACACATGATATAGATTAAAAATATCTTTCAACAGTGTAGGCAGTAACAATGGACTGCATACCCTGTTGAGAAGAGATCTGAGTGTGTTGTTAGGTTGATCGGTGAAGATCTTAGCTCTATTGTGGCTTAAGTTTACGTGTACACATTGGTCACTGACATTATGGGAGTAAATTGAGGGTATGTGACATTTTGATTCATTTTTCTAAATTAATGTGCACTTTTTTCATTGGGGAGACAGCCTTTTCCTGGTTTAATAATATTTTTAAATTTTTAGTGAAGGAAGTTAAGTGATCCCCAGCGCTGGAGCACGAAAAAGATCGTTAAATCACTAACGTATCATGGCCTAATTTTATAGGGATAAACATCACCAGACTTTCTTGTGATCTCATATGGTGGTAAGAGAGATTGCGATTTGACTCTAATACGCACGTTTGGGTGATTTGATTCGGGCTTTAACGTTTTAGTTATAATGTGGAAAAGTAATTTTTTTTGATTTTTTTTCCAAGTACTCCACATAATATTTCAAATACACCGTGATCTCACCATGAAATATTGAATAATCTTTCGGAGCATGTGTAACTTTAAGGAGTTGGAAAGAGTAAAATGCAGTGCAGATCTTTAAAAATTATCTGCCATTGATAGTAAAATTATAGCACACGAAAGATTAAGATCGAGATGAGCTCTTTCGTGGATTCGA